>PVLA01009558.1:0-73596 GCA_004027455.1 Hydrochoerus hydrochaeris | reverse complement strand
CCCCCTCTCCCCACCTGCACACCTCAGCCCCACCCCCTCCTCCAGGCTGCACCTTCCAGTGGCCACCTAGTCATCCACTCAAGACCTGTGAAAGTCCAAAAAGGTTTGGGAGCTCTTCTAATTATTCTCTTTAAATTTCTTCTCTAGTAACTTTTAGGTAAAATTTCAAGTAGACCTGATGGATACACAGTCAGCCTTCCACTACCATGGGTTCCACATCCATAGATTCAGCCAAATCTGGGTAAAAATATTTGAAATTTTTTTCCAAAGTGTCCAAAAAGCATAATTGTAATCTGTCACATGCCAAGCACTGTGCCAACTCCACAGGCCTGAAGTGATCATGGAACACGGCAGCAGTGGGCATCTACTTGCATCCTGTGGGCCTTAGTCCAAGGCTCAGGAAGTCAGAGCCCCCACCACCCCGTCCCACCCCTGCCCCTGCAGCAGGGCCCTGACAGCTGCACCTGCGCTGAATGCTCAGGAGCTTCCCGGCTTTCAGAAGCAGTAAGGGTAGTGACCACTCCCCTCGTGTCCACACAGTCCCTGGGGTGGCCCTCGTGTGGAGATGCTTCAGTCACAGCAGGGTGTGTGCGGGTTACCACAGGCACTGCCACTCCATGTGAGGGAGACCCAGAACATCCTCGGAAAGGGAGGGTGTAGGGACACAGCCCAAGGCCAGGGCAACAGTCACCAGCTGCTGTAATGAAAAGTGCCGGGCCTAAGGCTTGCCACGGATGACCAAAAGATCAACAAGAATGGGCGGCACTGGTCCGTGAGCAGGTAACTGTCCCATCAGGACCTCCCCGGCCCTCCAGTCACCTCCCACTAGCAAACCAGGTCACATGGTCCCACACTTCCTGCAGTGGATATGACCAATGTGGTCCTCCTGAGCAAATGGTCCCAGCATGCACTGCAGTCTCCAATATTCTCTTTGCTCCTTGTGTCACACAGAGAATGCCCCAAAGCCCCATCTGTGCCATCACAAGGTGTCACTTAAAGCTCAGGCTTTCCATATGTCTCCTGCAGATCCCTGTGGCAGCCTGTGAAGCAACAAAAGAATCAGTCTCTAACTCACACATCCCGTGTCCCCGGGGACAGTGGCAGGATCAAGGTCAAACCATGCTCTGAAAGCAGAAATCCAGTGTTCCCAGGTTTAGCTCAGTTGGCTAAGGTCCCACTCTGTAAACGTGAGGTTGTGAGTTCCATCCCAGAGGCAGAAAAAAAAAAAAAAAGACTATGATAGCAGAAATCCAGAAATGAGCAGCTCCACCCAGCAGCCAGGAGATCTGGTAAATGTAAATCAGGTCACATCCCCGGCTGCTCAGAACCCAGGGCTCCCACCCCGCTGAAGTCAGCTGGGAAGCGGCGTGACAGGCAAGGACACGAGTGTCCATCTTGCGTGTTTGCACTGCTCCAGGCAGGAGGACCTCGCAGCCTTCTGCACCTGCAGACGGGGGTCACCCATAGAGGGCTTCCGTCAGGCTCGGCCCTGAGCATCATCCCCCAACAACCTGAAGCTCATGGTCAGTGCCCAGCGTAGACAGAGGGCAGGAGCCAGGGCAGATGGCTCCTGGGGTCCTCAGAGACTGAGTGTTGAGTGAATAATTAAAAAACAAAAGGGAACTTGGCCCGACCAGCACCTCCAGATCTGACGAGCATCTTGGCCCCTCCCACAGGTACATTCTGCAGTCAGGGGTCCCTGGGGACACTGTGAGCACTGACAGAAAGGCTCGGAAAGTCCAATAGCAAAGGGAATGGTGTGACCTGGACAACCCTGTTTCCCAGATTTGCTGGAGCGCACCCAGATTTAAACTTTGTTTTGCTTTGTGCTTTGAGACAAGGTCTTGCAGTGTCACCTAGGTTGGCCTTGAACTTGTTATGTAGCCCAGGATGACTGAAAACTCCTACCTGCATCAGTCACCCAAATTCTGGCATCACAGGTGTGTGATTTTATTTTCTTTTATTGCATTTTTTACTATTGGGCACACATAGTCCCTTTGGGGACTACATGGTCTGTTGCCTTCTTTCACCTTTAACATTCTCCTAAGTGGGCACTGAAGCGGGTTAGGGTTAGGGTTAGGGTTAGGGTTAGGGTGGCATGACCTGTCAATCATGGCCAGGACACATACACAGAACAGCAGCCACACCACGCACCTACAACCAATCAGAGAATGGCACCTTGAATTCTCCCAGAAGATCAAGCTGGATTTTAGTAGTGTAGCCTGGCCGTGACGTCAGAGTAGGGTGTAAAAATCGCCAGCTGTCAGCTGGGCAGCCACTGCCTTCTCCATGCAGGGCATGTTTTCTTTTCACCTGATTCTTACCCTTCATTTCTTATTCTGATGCCTTTAATCACTGTACAAAGCTCTGCATATGTTCCTCATCTCGGGTGGTCTTTGAAAGGAAAGTGAGAGCCCAGAAGGGACCCCTGGCTGGGTGTCTGTGACAGCCCACAGGAAGCCATGGCCTGTCTCCATGGAGGTCACAGGCTGAGCCTGACCTGGAAGGGCCACGCTTTCCTACAGGAAGGAGGCGGGCTCCTTTCTTTCTGTTGTAGTTGGGCTAGGAGAGGGTCACAGCAGACCAGGGCGCCCACGTCTTCTCCCAAATTATCTTTACAAGTTCATGGGCACCTTCAGTCAGCAGCCAACCAGCAAGAGCTGGGGAAATCTGGTTGTGAGCCAGGATCACAGCAGGGGTGGGGTCCTGGGGATACACCTGTCCCCAAGGAAGGAGGCAGAGGGCCCGAGCTGAGCTGGCCATGCTCCTCAACCCCAGCCTCCCCGTGTTCCAACACCTGCAGGAACTGCAGAGCACCCAGGGCTGGGGTAACCTTGGGCACCCCAGAAGCAGCAGCCAGGCTGCCTGTGCCTCCCTCCTCCCACCCAGCCACACCTGCCCCAGCCTGGAAGCTCCCAGCCCAAGCGAGCTGGAGGGAGTCCCTGGCTCAGGCCCAGCCCATGGTCCCTTCTCCCCCGGCCTCTCCTAGAGGGGCCAGTCTGACGCTCCAGAACTTGGTTTGACCTCAGGCAGCTGACTTTCCCTCCCCTGCTCCATACCAGAGAGAGCAACGCCAGAAGCGCCAACATACGAGGCCCTTGGGTGCGGAAGGCAGCCACTGCACACAGTAGGTCAGCCTGGTGCTGTCCTGATGAGGGCTGATGCCCTTGGCCTAGCACAAAGACAGCCTCCATGTGCTAAGAGAACCCTGAAGACCTGTCTCTTGCAGTGGCTTTGCTCTGCCTGACTGTCAGTTACAACTCACTGTGGACACATGGGCACGGAGACCCAGTCTTCTCTCCAGTACATCTGCTGCCGGTCACCCAGGAGACACAAAGCCCACAGGACATGCCTCTCGCACTGGACTTGCACTTGCCAGCTGCTGTGACTCCATCACAAGTCACGAGAGCCACAGAACTTGGGTGGGGCAGCGGTGGGTGCTGGGATCCAGGCTCTGGGTGGAGCAGGGTGCTCGGCCTGGGTCACCCAGCCCGCTGGGGATCCAGAGCTGGGCCTGGAAAGTGTCGCCCCTCTGACCCTCTTCCACCCACCCACAGCTCTTGGGACCTCTTCTGGTCACTGCCTTTGAACCCAGAGTCCCTGTCTGACCCTGCATACTGGTCTCCCAGGACGTCACCCGGGAATCTCTGGTGAAACTCGCCGAGGCTGTGGACATGGATGCTTCACCCTGAAAACCTGAGGGAAGTTTCTGTCCACCACTGGCTCCACAGCTGCCAGGCCCCACCTGTCCACCTGTGCCCCTGGGTTCCTCCCACCCCCATTCCTTGCTAAGTGTCTGGAATGAGGGGCAGTAGGGGGCCGCCCGGCCAGGGAAAAGCACAGGTCTGTGATCTTCCATCAAGGAGTTCACTGGGATCGTAAACACCAGAGTGGCGGACTTTAAAGCTCCAGGCGTGGTTTACAGGGAGCACCGCTGTCCGTGAGAATCGGTCACTCATGACCTTGGCTGTGGTCCAAAGAGGAGCCTTGGATGGGAAGAAGATCCAAACACCAGCTGATGGTGAGGAGCTCCGCCGGACCACTGCCGTCACAGCAGGGAAAGAAGGACCTGTCCTCATCCCCAGGCCTCTGCCACTGAGGCCTAAGGGACAGGGCCACCAGCAAGAGGGTGGAGCCCCGAGCCTGGGGCCAGGAGCGTGTGGAGTCGTGAGGGACTGCACTCGGGGCTGCTTCCCCAGCCCAACCCTGGCGCCCTGCACTGGGCTAAACTGTGTCCCCCCACCCAAAGCCCCCTCTCCAGGGACTCAGAATGTGGCCTTGTTTGGGAACAGAGTCTTTGAAAACAGGACTGGTTAAGAGAGATGAGGTCACCCTGCATCCACCCTGGCCCTGGCCCCAGATGTGTGGCATCCTTGTAAGGAGACAGAGACTTAGGGTCAGGGCAGAGGCACATGTGCAGGGGGCTCCTGATGAAGGTGACACGTCCACAGGCTGAGGCGACCACCAGGAGCTGGAGAGAGGCAAAAGCAGATGGACCCGTGGCGGCCTAGAGAGGCAGGACCTGCAGACACCTGGCCCTCAGCTCAGGACTCAGCTCCAGCTTCGGGCTGGGGAGGAGGCTTCTTGGTTGTTTTCAGCTGTCCCATCGGGGTCCCTCCTCATAACATCTGCACAAGCTGACTCCCTGGGCTCTCAGGGCTGCTTGTGCCCCCAAGAAGAGCTAAGTAAGTGTGCTCCGGAAGCCCCAGAGTCCTCCCCCTCCCTGTTACACCCGTCCACCTGCGCTCAGCCTGTGACCTGAGGCCCAAGTGATTCACAGCCACACAAATGACATCCAGGAAATGTCCCTGTACCTTGAACAGCCAGCGATGCTCAGCAGGGGGCCATAAAAGCAGCCACAGCAGGGCCTGCCACCCTCCCTGTGGCCCCTTCTCTGGCCACCCACGTGGGGCAGGACCCAGAGGCCTCCGCAGAAGTCACAGCTCTGAGCCAGGACTCCCCCGCACATGGCAGCAGTTGGACTGACTTAGCCGCCCTGATTTCAGGGCCGTGAGTGGGGTTCTGTGTCTCTGCTCTTTGCACTGAGTCTTTGGAGGTCCCAGATTCTGGGCGGGTCCTCGGTCAGCACCGCACCCTGCTGCCCTCGCTGCGTAGGGGGGTCATTCCTTACTCCTTCATCCGTCCTGCTGGGGGCAGTGCTACTGGACAGGGAATGAGGCTCGATGCCCACATGCCACCGCCCTGGAATCAGAGGCACCTCCAGCCATTCACAAAGTTAAGAGCAGTGGCAGTCACGGGGAGGACCGTCTGCCCTGCGCCCTGCAGAGGGAGGCTCTCAGTGCCCTCACACCTGGCCAGGCAAGCTCCTTGGCCCAGTGCTTCCCCTTAATTAATCACCCCAACAAGGCCACTGCCTAATTGGGCAGCTTTGATCAGCAATTTTGGGGCCATCTGGATGCCAAAGTGCCATGAATGCCAGCCTGGCTGCCCCCAACATGTCACAGCTGCCTTTGTCCACAAGCAGGCCAGGTTCGTGAGGTTCAGGGAGGAGGCAGTGCCTGAGCCAGGCTGGACACTGGCCCCAGGAGGAGGATCAGGTGAACAGACATTGCCCAGGGGTGGTCACTGCATTCCATCCTCAGAGGCAGCGTCCCCAGTGCCCCAAGCCACATGGGACAGCCTGACTGCACCTGCCTTCTCGCCTTTCCCATGCTGAGATTCTGGGCTACACAGCCTCAGGGTCCCCCTCTGCGGCACCTCTGGTCTGGAGCCCGTGGCCACTTCTTCCTGATCCATGCAGAGGCCTCAGGTCCTCTTGTTCCTTCTTCACAGAGAGCCCCAAGGGAGCTGGCTTCCCCAGAAGGGAGGCCCCCGCTCCCAAGCTCATCCCCTTCCCACACCATCCTTCATCCCCATAGGCTGAATTTAGCTGTGAACCTGGACTCTCCCTCCTGAGACTGCAGCAGGCCGCAAATGTGGGCACATCAGTCCCCGAAGTCAGCTGCAGGAAGCTGGAGGTCGAGTCCACTGGCAAGAAGTTGCCTGGGTTCCTAAAAACATCTCCATCACTGCCCTCGTGCGTGACAGCCTGCAGGAGCTTGAGTCGAGTCCACCCAGGCATCTGTGGGCCTCCTTCCTTGGCTGCTCTATACGGAGGGGGATGCTGGCCTCGCTCACCCAAGTAGGATTTTACAGATGATAGAGCAGAGCCCCTGCCCTGCAGACCTAAGAGCACCACACAGATGTGCCAGGGGCTTTCTTGCTCTCCCGAAAGCTGTGTGTGCCTGTGTCTGACCCAGCCCTGAAGGCCCCTGCCTGGCTCCGTGTGGCTTCCTCCTGGGGCCAGAGGCCTGGCTTCCCACCGCCAAGACAAGAAGCCAGGAATGAATCTGCTGCAGACTCAACTCAGCCCGACCAGAACCACCCTGGCAGCTGGGGAGGATGGTCAGTGTGGTGCTCCAGGGTAATGAGGGGTCCTGGGACAGAGCCATAGCCCAGGCTGCAGGCCACAGCTCCAGAGCCAGCGAGATCCCAGGGACCCCTGGTTTAGTGCACGGGAACCCAGACGTCCAACCCCAGGTGAGGCACCGTGCACAACACACCTGGCTCACTCCTGCGCTTTGTAGCAAGAAGTCCCCAAATCACACAGTGACGCCATTAAATCAGGTCTCATGTGCCCAAACCCATGTGATCACTAATCAAATTATGGCAAAGTGGAAGCTGTTATACTCTTATTAGCAGTAATAGTACTTAAAAATAATAGAATATTTTCCTGGTGTGTGATGGTGTTTTCAAGTACTTTTGTCAGATGAGCCCCTGGCGAGAATCTGCGGTCCCCTCTGGCCGTCAGTTATGCTGGAAATGAGTGTAATCCCCAGCTTCTTGGCAGCAGAGAGAAACAACCCCTGCACCGACAGGCGGCTGCTTCTTCCCCCTTGTGCAAGGGCTGCAGATTGGCAGGCCGCTGCTCCTTCTGCCGGCTCTGCAGGGCTCCAAGTGTCTTTTTTTTTCTTCTGGAACTCAAACTGAAGACTCCTCAGGCAGAGCCCCGATCCCAGACCCTCTGCCCTCACAGTGAAGGGCAGGACTGAGAAGGCAGCACCGGGCCACATGTGCACAGCGCAGGCCTCTCGGTCCTTCATACTCTAGGGCTGGAGACGCCTGCTCCTCCGAGGGTGGGTCACCCGTCCCCTGCCCTGCTCCTACCTGTCCTCACCCTCTGGGCTCTGGGCACGCAGCACAGCAGGGTTTATGAAGGCTCCAACTCTCAGGCCACACAGTCCAGGAATCCCAGGGAGAGTCCAGAGGGAGAGCTGTGACAGTGGTGCTGGGCTTATTCCCAGGCTGTGTGCAAGGATCTTGTACTAATAGTGCGAAAAAGTCATGCAAGAGAGCTGAGTGACAGACAAACCTGAGCCCTGCACTGGCCTCTGGGGGTGGACAGGAAGGACAGGCCTGAAAATTCTGAGAATGAAGCTGGCATTGAAACCACAACCCTCAGAAGGCCGGATGTCGCCCAGGGCCTGAGCGTAACGAGCCTGACAGCCTGGTAAATTAGTGCAAAAAACCAGCACTGCACATGAGTTCCAGCTAAGACCCAGAGCCCCGGAACGCTTATCCAAATATCCAAGATGTGGTGAAAAACTACCCAGCCCACAAGGAGCCAGGAAATGTCGACGCTTGCAGGAAAGAGTGTTTCCAGACACTCACTAGGGGACCCAGTGCTGAGGGCTTCTCACACCTCAAAGCAACTGCAGTGGAAATTCTCCAGCCAGCAAGGCAGTGCCTCCGAGACTGGCAGGAACAGAAGAGCCTGCGGCTGAGAAGTAGGGACAGTACACTGGTGGCATAAAACTACCCACATGGAGTGGGGCTGGGGGTGGAACTGAGACAGCCCAGGCAGGAGCAGGTGGACACAAAGGTGTTGACAACAGAGAGAAACAGAAATGGGAACAGGGACCCTGTGAATGACACCACACCAAACCCAGGCCTTTCCTTGGCCTGTGTCCTTGTGAAAGTTAGCCAGATCCTCTGCAGCGGAAGGTGGCTGGCTCTGCATGTGAGTGTGAGTATGTGTGTGAGCATGTGTGTGTGTGTGTGTGTGTGTGTGTGTGTGTGTGTGTGTATGACATGCATTGTGCCATTAAGTCCTCGAAGCAGCCGTCATGGCCAGGTGAATGGGGACTCCATGCTACAAGTAAGAAGGTCGGGGCTGAGCAGAGCTAAGTGGCCCTGGCAACGCAGTTGTTACAGACCAGCTGCAGGAAACCAGCTCCGGGCGGCAGCTCTGCACCCTGCTGTGAGCAGGTGTCTGGTGGCTGCCGCAGGAGGAACAGCGCATGCCTCTTCCGATGGCATAATGAGACAGGAGACATATGGGGTCATTAGGTGCTGGAATTTAGTCTCTGTCTTGACGCAGATCAAACCCGTGACCCAGAGAAAACTACCTCCCCTGGCAGCTTCCTCATCTGTAAAATTGAAGAGCTGGGTTGTATTATCGTGAAGGACACTGCCAAGGCTGGCAGTCAAGGATTCCAAATGTCACAGCCCAGACATCCAAGCATGAGACCCCAGTCACCCAGAGGCCCGGCGCTGTCCCTGGTGCTGAAGGAGAGTCTTCTCCCGCCAGGGAGCCAAGGGGTTCTGAGCACTGTCTTTCCCCCAGGCTTGCTCCACCCTTTCCGCATGAGCTCCACAGAGTCCTGGCACTAGGGACACATCTCACACTACAGGGAACCGGGAAGGCTGCCCCATGTCCTCTCCTGGACTCCCGCCTCTTGCAAATGGGCTTGAGACCTCCCTGTCCGCCCTGACATGCATCCAACTGGCTGCTCCGTACATGCCTCTGCCAGCTGTGGTCTCTGTCCTCTGTCACTGGGAGACTGACCAGAGGGGCTACTTCCTGCACACTCTGACAGCCTGGGGGACCTTTGGATTTGCCTGTGGCTGAAGAAAGCAGCTCAAAGCCCTCCAGGGCCCTGGATCTGAACAAAAGTTTGGGTGATTAGAGATCTGGCTCTGAATCCCAGCCCAAAGCAGAAGCCCTGAGAAGCCCAAGCCTGGCTAGACTCAGTCTGAAAAAAAGGGAAAGGGGACATCCGGCCAGGAAGGCAGCAAGGTGGGCAGGAGAGTGGGGAGCAGTGAGCGCCGGCTCAGAAGATCTGCTTACCCTGAGTCTCTGCTGCCCTATCTGTCCCCTCCGAAGGGACCTCCAGCAGAAATCCGAGTCCCACCCACAGAAGCTGGCAGGACTCTGGGTGGCAACACAGAACTGGCAGGACTATCTGGGGCACAGATGGCCTCAGGAGCATCCTGACCCTGAACCATAGTGCTCCAGACCCTCTCTCAAGATATCTTACAGCACTGCGCATGTCACTCTCCCCTCCCCTTCCCTTCCCTCCCCTCTTCTCCCCCCCTCTCCCCTCCTCCCTCCCTCTCCTCTCCTCTCCCCTCTTCTCCTCTCCTCTTCTGCCTTGCTTTGTGCTCTGCACCCCACCCTCATGGAAGAAGCTACATTCATTCTAACACTTCTGGAGTTTGTTGCTTTGGTTCCTCCAGGAGATGCCAGTTCAAATGCCCCTGCCCCCCTCCAAATCCAAGGCTTGCAGGAAGTGATTCAATGGCCTCACATGGGCCACCAGCCACGGTCAAGAGGCAGGCTCATCTTGGACCCCGTGTCTCACAGGAAGGAGGAAGGGGCCAGGACTTGGTGTCTGAATGCCCAGCATGGCCTGGCCTTGCTCCTGACAGGCAGAGGCTGTAGGAAGGGCTGTGGAGAACAGCAGTCTGCCCCGCAGACCCCAGAAGCTGGTGCCCCTCTCTACCCCACAGAGTGCCCCCTCCACCCTCTGTCATGCTGGTAAACCTGGAACTGCCACCCCTGCACACTCTGAGAACCTGGGGGCCTGTGGGATTGCCTGTGGGTCCCACACCCCATCTTCACAGGAAGACGAGAAACTTGGAGCCCTTTCTCCCCCCTCTGGGAGATGCTGCTCCCCTGCCTCGTTTCTTAGGAGGCCCCGTGCTGGCACTGAAATCGTGTTGTTCTGAAGATGCTTCCCTGCCTGCCCAGGCCAAAAACCCTCAGACCAGGTGATGGCCCTCAGGGATGCCCTGTAGGAAGCAGAGGCCAGGTACGGGCCCCCAGGCCCCCATGCTCATGGATCCTGAGCAAAGGGCATCACATTCACAGGTAACCTCTTTGTGGACACCACCACTTGTTCTGTACTGAGTTTCCTGACACCTCATGGGGCCCCCCACAGACCCCGATTCCCCTCCCCAGGCACCAAGTCACCCCTCCTAGATGGCCAGTCTCAAGCCCATCATCCTTGGAAAGTGACAGATGAGCTAGACAGTCCCAGGACAGCAGGGTGTCACACCTCCAACCTGGGTGCCGAGGTTCTTGCCCCACCCCAGAGGACGTGAGTTCACAGTAGGTCCCACAGGGCGGACTGGGCACTAAGAAGTATGTACTTGTCCTGTGCTTAGACTCCAGTCACCTACAGGTGATCTGCACACCACGGTGCCCAGCAGGCCGCTGCTCAGGAGCCACTGAGGGACAGTGGGTAAATGGCCCAGCCCTCTGCATTCACCAGTGCATCTCTCCCGTGGCCCAGCCTCTTCTGGGGCTGGAATCCAGGAGAGGGAGAGCTGGCTGCCGCCACGGAGGTCAGGAAAGACCGGCTGGGGTGGTGCAGGGAATATGGAGGGCTCCCCCGTGGAGACCCCGGCACCCACAGCTGGGCTGCAGATGCCCAGAGCCCAGAGGACGCAGCCCTGGGGCTGCTCCTCATCCTGTGCCTGCTGTTGATCCAGGCGCAGAGCAGGAGAGCCCGGACCCAAGCCCTCCATGACCTCTGGCACTCCATGAATGTGCCTGGGACAGAAGACACACAGTGCCGTTCCTAACCCCAAGTCACGCACCGTGGCCCTCACCTCCAGGACCTCAGAACTTGAGCTTCCTTGGGGTCGCAGTGTGATTTGCTCAATTATGTGAGGTCAGTAGACCTTACCTGACACACCCATTTCCCAACACAGAGGGGAATCCAGACACGACACACAGAGAAGGGTGGCCACGTGCAGGTGCAGGAGAGGCCCAGTGGTGGCCAGCCCAGCCACTCCACGACCTTAGGCTCCCAGAGTGGTCCCCAGACACTATATACAGGCCAACAACAGCACACTCAGAAGACAACTGAAATGCAATAGCTCATTCCCACAGCCTCAACCACTGGTGGTTACAGAGGGAAGAAATCTATTGAAGGTGTGTCGTCCAGTCCAGAAGAATTCAAGGTACGTGTACCACAGCCTCTGTGGTCAAAGAATTAGGATTTCTAGGAAAGCCCCTTACATGGAGCTGTATCACCCTTTCATCCTCCACTACACTTTTTTCCTTATGGTAGAATAAAAATGTGATGGCCGGAGCTCCAGCATCCATATTGAGATTAAGAATGGAAGGCTCAGATGACATAGAGGAAATACAAAGGACCCTGATAATACTCGAACCCCTGAAGCAGCTCAAAACCGCACACTCTTTAACCTCATATATACTAAAGCCAGTGTTACTGGAGGATTTCTAACGTATGCACCAAAGTTATTCCTAGTGCACTATACAAAGCTATCTGCCAAGTGCCCACCCTCAGTTAGCTCCCCATAAATGAAAGTAGCTGTTACGTGTGGGACCAAGGCCTCCTCTGTTACACCTCTGCACCCAAGCGAGCCCTGTGCACACTCCCACCAGACATCACCGGGCAGCTTAGAAACATCTCAGCGCGGCCAGCCCTCCAAAGTCACCAGTCCTGCTGGCCAGCAGAGGAAACCTGAGACATCTAGAAGCTTAACTAAGTAACCCAGCAGCTTGCCACCCTGGGGGGGCTTACTGTTCTAGGATGTTGTTCACTGTGTGAATTTGAGGGGGTCAGAAGTTTAAGTGACTCAGCAGGGGGCCAGGGTCTCACTTTGTAAATATCCTCAGCCTGTGCAAGAGGAGAGCGCGCAGATGGTGTGAGTGCTACACCCGCCCAAGGGGCACAGCCTGCTTACAATAGAAGGGAGGAGAAGGGGCTTGCTCCTCCCCTTTTGCTCTTGCTGCTTTTGCTGTCTTCTGCTGCCTTGAACTGTTGACCCTGGTCGTGCCACCCTGCCTCGGAACCAGCTGATTATGGACTGAAACCTCCACAAACAGTGAGCTAAGTAAACCTTTCCTTCCTTCATTTTGGGAGTCAGGTATTTTGTCTCAGCACTAACAGAAAAGTAACCAAGATAGTGCCAGTCACAGAGCAGGTACCAAATAAATGCTCTCTCTGGGCATCAAGATGTCAAATTCCAGAGACAATGATGCCGAGCCACCCAGCAGGCCTCGAGCACGCGCAGATTCTCCCCCAGCACACGGCCATGAGCTCAGAGGACTCGGAAGAAGCCGAGCACGGCATGTGGAGACCATGGCAGTGAGGCTGAGGGCTGCATGTCATCGGTGACCTCCACAGGGCCCTGCACCAGCTTGATGAGGACAACTGTGACCACAGACAATCCACAGCTGGGTTATTCTACTCCCTCTTCCTGGCAGCAGGAGGTCCCAGCCATCCTTTGGGGCTCCAAGGCGCACAGTCTGCAGGGACGGAACCGTGCGCGCCTCACTGAGCCACCTCAGAGCGCATGAGCATCCGGGGCTCGAGGCTGGGATATGGGTGTCCCTAGGTGGGTAAAGCCTAAAAGAACCAAGCCTTTGTCCCCAGCATGGGGACCCGTCCCACCATAGGGCAACCATGTTCAGTGTGCACATCAGTCTCTGAGGGGAAAATCACCTCGTGCTAGGAGAGTAAAACTCGAGTCGGGAAACCACTTCCCAGTGACGTTGTCTCAGGCATTCACTGTGGCCTCCGAGTGACCCAGCCTTTCCAGGCGAGAGGAGGATCATGAAGAGCCTTTTCCTGCCCACGTCTCATCCTTGTGTTCCCCTGAGCTCCATCCTCTGGTGTTGTGGGGGGAAGTGGAAGCCGCTCGCTCCCCACCCACGTCCTCACACAGTCCAGTGCCCCGGAAAGATCAGCGTCCCAGCTCCACCTTGGACTCACCAGCTGCACCATGTGTCACCCTCCACCCCTGCGAGGGCAGCTGCGGACTCAGGGTGCCTGGGCTTCCTGCACTCCCAGTCCAGTCCGATGCACTGGTGCCTGGCACATCTTCCATCCTGGCCACAACATGGCTTTGCATATCCTTGTCACAGCTGGCAAGAGGATCATTGGCCATGCCAAGCTCTATGCCTGTGCCATGGACCCAGCAGCCAGCCACCTGCCACCGTGTAAGCTCCCAGCCTTGTACCAGCCCCACGGTGACACGTGCTGTCGGATGTGCTGGAAATGTCACCCACACACACTGTGTGTCCCAGTATCATGAGACGAAGGCACAGCCACCCACCACCCTGTCTCACTGGCACGACGGGGGCTTCGACTTCTGTGGCTGATTTTTCAGGCCCTCGGCCGTCACGCAGTGTGCAGATTTGAGCGATGCTTTTATCCTTCTGGTCCCCTTTCTCCGCAGTGACAAAGTGTATCGCGGATCAGTTTTGTGCCAGGAAATGTAATTTAGACTTTGTCAGGAGCAGCTCACTTGGGTGACCAGAGCCATCTCCCTGCCCTTGTGAAATCTCCCAGGACATTGTGTCACTGTGCCAAAGTTCCAGAGGAAAATGCAACCTGGGGACAAGAAGCAGTCACTTCCAGAGGTCCAGCCATCTGAGGTCCCCTGCTGTACTCTGTGAAGCTCTTCTCTTTTGCTGTGCGCACAATCGCTGCTCACAAACCCACCCAGTTCCCGCCTCTATAGTTCCCTGACCCCGACGCACCGTCTAGGCTGCTGAAGTTACTCCAGGCAGTGCCCTTTGTGTTCCGATTTGCATCCCGATTTTTATTTTCTAATGAGCCACTTTCAAACCAGGGTTCATCTCTGTGAACTTGGAACAGATCACACCACCAACCAAAGGGGGAAAGAGCACAAATGTCTGCCAGCATAAACAGTAACACGCTAATTACTTTAACTGTGGTAACCCAGGAATAAGGGCACCCCATTCATTTCTGCTCAAGGCAGTCGGCCCAGGTTCATGGTTTCTGCCCAACAAAAGCATGGGTTTGTTAAACCACGATGCAGTTCCTAGGCAACGCCGGTAAACAATGTTCTCTCCTAGTTTATCTGTCCCTGAAGCAACTCGTGTGCTGAGCATGGATCTGCAGGGGCTGGGGGTGGCTGTGTCCAGCTTCCCAGGACTGGGTGCTTTTACAGCCCCTGCAGACACCAGCTGCCATGTAGAGGAACGGCGGGGTAGACCAGCTGAACGGGCGAGCCAAGCACCCGAGTTCAGGGTCGTTTCCTCCGCTGCACCCTGGGAGTGATGCCCGCTTTATGCCGGGAAGGAAGAGAGCAGATCGCTGGCTCAGAGCTCCCCACTCACAGTGAGGCTGTGCTTTGGTGACTGTGCTCACAGTGACAAACAGTCCCCTGCTGTGTCAGTATTAATCACCAGAGAGCCATCCCGCCACACTTGCCAGGCAAGATCCAGGCTGAAGAGCAGCCCCGGAAAGCAGCCAGGTGGGAGTCAGAGCACGGGGCTGGACTCGAACCCACCCCAGCAAGGGACGCAGGCATCCAGCCAGGCATCCCTTCCCGGTCCCAAAGGAAACTTGCTGCACACACAGATAAAAGTGACCCTTGACAGTTGCTTTTGGCTTGGAGCACGTTTCCTTCTGCTTAAATATTCATCGTGTGTTTTTACTCAATATTTACAAGGCACAAGGGGCTCGGTTGATTTCAGTGTCCTGGACAAGATCACCTATGCGCCCTCCTTCCGCTCACACAGCCTCGGACCACAGCGAGCCTCAGTCACCTCCCGCCCGCCCCTTTTCTCCTCTGCTTTCTGCAGTCACCGTCACCTCACACCATTGGGTGCCCCGGCCCAATGAGGGTGCACCACCCACCCCGGCTCCATCCCTGCCTCAGGATCTTGGCTCTTTCCCAAGACACAGCAAAGCTCAGGGCTTCTGTCCCAGGAGAACTGGATCCTCATGCTGCATCCCTCTGCTTAAATTGACTAATTGATCTTTAAAACTATACCCAGAAAACAAATTGCCTAATAAAGTAAATTATCTCATACCTGATGATGCCTGAAACCCCTGGAGCTGAGCAGGGGCCAATGAAGCCTCAGGGAGGTGACTATGAAGGAACCCTCTTAATAACCAATAATGGATCGGCACCGAGACTGCGTGCCACCCAGTCACCCAGGGAGGGGAAGTCACTGGAGTCCTCCAGCTGCAGTGCAGGCAGGACAGAAGCCTGTGCACACCGGACAGGACATGCAGGGCCACCCAGAGCCTCCCTCCCCACCCACCGGGGATGGTTTCTGACAGCTCTGGAGGACTGTCAGCTGCAAGCACTGTCTGTGCACCTCCCAGCCACTGTCCTGGGTGCCCTGACCCTCCATCAGCCATGACACTGGACATGGACCTTGCAGGGCATCTGGGCACTAAAGCTGGGGGCCCAGCAGGTGTCCCTACCCCACAGAGCATGGAAGGAGGGTCCGCAGGTACTGTTCCTGCCTCCAGGAAGACAGGACCACAAGGACAAGTATGGTGTCATTCTTGACTCCATCCCCAACCTGGGAGCAGTGAAGACTTGAAAAGAGAAGGCCAGCAGGACAGCTGTGTCCAGTCCTGGGTGCAGGGTCAGACCTGGTGCCAGGGTCCAAGCCAGAGTGCTCAGGCTCACACAGACAGCGTCCACCCACAAGGGTCCAAGGCTGCTGCTGCCACCAGGCAGGACATCAGGAAAGGACTGCAGAAGAGACAAGCTGGGGGGACCCGAGGGGCCCGTGTCCCTGGAAGGAGCCCTGACTGCGACTCCATGACCGAAGGACAGTGGACAGCAGCCCACCTGGATCCCGGTGGACTCTGCCCGCACCTCTCTTCCCTCGGCACCTGGACCACAGTGTGAGTGTTTCCACCTCCTGTGAGCCCCTGCCCCGAGGCCCCCAGCCCAGAGGTGGGGCCAGAACCTTGTGTCCACAGGTGTCCCTAACCCCAAGGGCTGACTCTCCCTGGGTCCCTCAGGGGCTTGGTGCCAGCTCTGCAGGGCTGCATATCTGTGGACAGCTGGCAGGAGTGCCAGGCTGTGCCCACGGCTGCTGTGGCTTCCTGGGATGCATGGCATAGTGCCCTCAGCCCCTCTGCCCACAACCCTGCTGCCTCCCCAGGCTGCCCTCCCCAGCCCATGTCACTATCGTGTTTTACAAGCAAAGCCCAGGTGGAGTCCATGGGAAGCACCAAGGCAGTAGTGAGAGAGCCACAGGTCTGCACACGGGAGGAAAGACAGGTCTCTAAAGCAACAGGGTGCTGACTTAACACGTCAGGTACAGACACAGGTGGACAGAGCTGGCCAGGACCAAGGCTGTGCCCAGGGGACCTGGGTGCCCTTCAGGAACCCCCAGAGGCTGCTGCTCCCCAAGAAAGGAAGGGGTCCCCATTACCACAGCTAGCTATGCACCTATGCATCCCCCGCCCAGCCCACCCAGCTCTTCTGAGAGAAGAAACCCTCCCTCCCTTCCTTTCAGGGGAAGCACTGAGCTTAGGGGAAAAGCACCCTGCATGGGGCCATCAAGCACCAGGCTCCAGGTCTTCATGACTCTAGGGCACTGGTTCTCGGCCCCCTGCACTCCCAGAGGAAACCCCAGAACCCGGGACAGAGCAGCACCCAGGGGGACACACAGGACACCGCCTCCCGTGCATCCCGCTCTCTGCCCCGCTGCGCCTTCTCCCTCAGTCACTTACCACCACGTGCGCACCTCTCTTTCAGGGAAGGGGGGACAAGGTCACTGCTCCCATTTCAGAGATGGAAATGCAGAGGCTGAGCAGAAGCTGCCTGGCCAGGACCTGGTGACCCCCATAAACCAAGGCAGGCACCAGGGGCTTGGGCTGCAATGGAGGCTGAAGCAGGCTGGCACCCAGGAGCGCCGACACCAAGGATGCTTTGCCCTGGCACGGAATCAGGAAAGGCCTGGCCTGCCATCATCGTCCTCCTGCAGGGCAGTGTCCCCGGGGCTGGCGTCTCATCCTTCACTTCCTGCCTCTGGAAGGCTGTGCTAACCAGGCGGCTTGCACGGTGTGAACAGGAAGTCGCTGCTCCGTGTCCCAGAGGTGGGATCTCCCGAGGCCTCGGGCCCTGGCTCGCAGGTGCCCATGGTCTTGTGCTGTCTCCACGTCGCCTTTGCTCTGTCATGCACACCGCTGCCGCCCTACCCTCCTCCTCCAGTGGAGACGTGGGTTCCTAGGTGAAGTCACCCTGCTGACCTCTTTGCACCCAGAAACATCAAAATAAGTTCCCCCAAATTTCTTCAGAGACAAGTTCTCACCCGATCCCCAAACCTCACCCCCAGCCTTCTGTCTCTAACTCTTCACTCACCCACTACAACCTTATCAGAAACGAGCAGACAGAAAGCTCAGAATTCTCCCAGGTGGCACCCAAAGGTGTGCCGGGGGCTGCACTCCGCTGTCAACACGGTGGGGTGCTCCACCTCCCACTGCAGTGCACATGCGAAGTGGGTCCCCTCCCAGTGACCACCATCCCTCCCCGCCAGTGCCCTCCTCATGCCTCATTTCCGTGCCTCAGTCCCCCCAGGTCTTGTTAGATGGAAGCGGGGCCAGCTCTGTGGAGGTTGGACTCTGTCCTCCGGAAGCCTGGGATTCCTGGCCGCCGGGCCGTGAGCGTGGCCTTTGGAAACAGGGTCTGTTCAGGCATTGTCGCTGTTCAGGTTTCTGCCCTGCCCGGGCCTGGGCAGTACGGGGCCTCGGCTCACACCGGTTACAGTACTCAGGGTCACACCGTGAATGTTCACATACACATGGATGCGACAGTGACCAGACCCTGCCCCCGCCCAACACCAGCGTGACAGGCCATCAAAGCACATCCCGCCACGGTCCGTCCCTCCCCCTACGCTGAAAATGTACTTGTGCTTATTACGCCTGCGAGCTTGCACGCGGTAGCCCCTGCGCGCGCCTGGGTCAGGGCTGGTCCTGCGCCCCACAAAGGTCAGTCCATAAATGAGGCACCGAAGAAGACTGACGACCAGCCATGAAGCAGGACAATTACAGCGGCTGCAACGCCATTTCCACCGCCACTACTCTCGGGTTGGGGACCATTCCCTTAGGTGACAGCCAAGAGGGCCACCCGGTGACATGGGAGGGGCTCCCTAGACAGCTCACAGCCAGCTGGGACACAGAGGCAGCTCACAGCCGGGGGACCCAGTGGGGCAGACGGCTTCCCCGCGTCTCAGAACCGCAGCACAGTGTATAATGCGTCCGCTGTTCACATCTGGCATTTTCAGTTTTGTAGGTTTGGCCGAAGTCTGCCGTGGATAACAGAAACTGCAGGCAGGGTGAGGCATCCGTGGTGTCAGCCACCTGGGTGAGGGCCATGGGATGTGGGACGTGGACCAGTTTTGTGGCTGGGAAGCAAATCACTCAGGTCCTGGCCCCGGGGAGGTGACCGCAGCACCAGGAGGGCCCGAGATGTGCGTGGGACGAGTCGGCGCTGAGCCCATAACTCATGTTATGGCCCATAACTCGGTGAGCAAATTATTTTCCTTTGGAGGCATTAAGGGTAAATAAAGGCTTAATGAATCAAGTCCTCTCAATTGCTATCGCGCCTTTAATTTGTAGTTTACAAGGTTCTTGTAAATTAAAAATGGGAAAAGAAATCCCTTCCCATCCCGTGTGTACCTCCTCCGGGCAGGAACGATTTGGTTGTTTTGATTTTTGTGTCCCTAAAGCCCTTATCTCTTTGAAAAATTATTCCTTAATTTTTATGAGGCTGCTGTTAGGACGGGGGAAGCCGAACGATTGTTCTCCATCCTGTTCCCATCTCCTCCGAGTTCACCCAGAGTGGTTATTGGTCCCCGGGTGGGAAATAAAGGTGGATGTACTCACTTCTAATTTACTGTTTGCAATAAGCAGGGCTTTATCAACATCCCCCCAGTAAATTATTTTTATTGCCAGTCTCCTGTCACTAGGAGCAGTGGCCCTGAAAGTGCCGGGGTGGGGATTGCGCAGGCAGGGGCTCGGGGTGTGGAGGAGGGGCTGGGAGGATGAGGGCCCGGCCTCGGGGTTGCCCCAGACAGAGCGTGGTGGAGGACCCAGGGCTCCATGTGGGGTGCATGTAAAGCCAAGGGTGCAGCAGGCTGCTCTGGGCCTGGGCTACTTTGGGGCACAAAACTCAGGGTGAGAGGTCCTTGAGCGTGGAGCCTGCAGGTTACGGTGCACAGTGTCCCTGGTCTTCCTCCTCCTCCTCCTCCTCCTCCTCCTCCTCCTCCTCCTCTTCCCTTTTGCTCCTTCTGCCCCACCCTTCCCTGGGGTGCAGAGACGCCAGCGACTTCTGACAAAAGCTCCAGCGTGAACAGCATGAGAAGCCGCCTGCATCTGTCTCCCCCAGCAGGCCAGCGACTGCTCTCCTCCCTGCCACCCTCTGTTCCCTTGGGGTGTCCCTCTCAGACTCAGGCACCATCTCTGGTGGAGACCTGGCCACCCCACATACACACCGCTGTCGCCTCCGTCAGCGCACGCGGCTACCCAGTGCACCAGGACCCAACATTTGCAGGAAGCCATGGCCCGGCCGCCTCTGAAACCCTGTTCATTTCCAGCTCCGAAGAAATAACACATCTGCCACTTCGGCACTTTCCTGCACTCAGCCGAGTTGATCACCCAGGGAACAAAGCTCACCTTGGCTGGAGGGGGACTGGCCTATGTCCCTGGGCATGCCCAGGCCCGGGCAGGAGCAGCTGCCTGCTGACCCCAACCAGCACAGGCTGCCAGGATCCCCGGCTTCGGAAGGCACCAAACGCTGGGGCAGCTCCAGAGCGCATCTGCCGGAGTCGCTGCTTCTCACAGCAGCAGGCAGCCACCCCTAAGCACCACTAGGGACAGCCCGCCGGTAGACACAGGTGCAACCCACCCTCCCAAGGACAGCAGCGCTCCTTCCTCCCTGAGCCAAGATTTACCCCTGCCCCGGGCACTGTGGTGAGGGACCAGTGACCAAGCAGAGGCAGTGCCAAGCATCCTGAGGGATTGGGCACCATGAGCCACGTTCAGCCATCAGATGAGCGCCTGGAGCACCGAGGGCAGCGCCAGCAAGATCCGTGTTCCAGAATCCCCACATGCTCCCGTGGGCGCCCGGCACCCGTGCCCATGTGGGGACAGCAGTCACCAGAAGCCACAGCCCACATCAAGGGCTGAGTGAGGGGCTAGCAGAGGGCTCTGTGCTGCCACTCCTGGCCTCCTGGAAGTGGTGGACACTGCCAGCTCAGCTGTTTGCCCGGGTGGCCACCAAATGGGACATCAGCATTTGTTGTGAGCCTCTGGGTGAGTGGAAGGAAATGGCCCCTACCAGGTGACAGAGTCACTCACCTTCAGGAGTGACAAGCACCATGGAGAGAGGGACAGAGAGGCCTGCACCTCCTGACTCCTCCTCCAAACACACAGCCCCAGGCTGCCCCCAACCAGGGACTGTAGACACTGCTCCAAAATCCAGGCCAGGGGAGCCCAAGACACCTGAGGATCCCAGGGACACCCCGGACTGGGGGACACCAGGCAGAAAAGCGGCATTGGGTAAAAGCAAAGGAACTCCAGAAACAAGAGGTGTCCGGATGCCAGTGGGAAGTAGCACGTGGATTCTGGGGCCCACCGACGTCAACCATGGGGCGCTGCTGGGCATCTCTGCCCCCCCACGCACCCCTGCTACTGCTTTCCAGCTCAAAGGTTATTACAGGAAACTCAGCTGAGGCTGCAGCGTCCCTCTGCCAGCCCACCCAAAAAGGTGAGGTGAGAAATCGGCAGATCAAACAGGGGCGCAAGGCAGGGGTGTCCCAGACATTCAGGGGGCAGCAGCAAACACGCAGGCGGCCGCCCCATTGATTATTGCACTCACCATGTAAAGGTGCGGGGCTGGATAACCCAATACATGCACAGTCCTCAGGTTAGGGACCTGTATGGATCGGTGCGGGATGAGCACACCACAGGTGCACGTGTTGGCAGGGCGCAGTGCCACACAACACTCCACATGTGAGGTCATCAAGCTAGGGCGACCCGCGCCTGCACCCTCAAGCACCTCTCTTCCAGTTATGCATCAAGCACAACGCAGCCTGCTGGCCCTGCGTCCCGCCCTCTTGTCCAGCTGCCCTCGGCCTCTCCTCCCCGTCCTCCCGCCTGCACTGCTCACGTTACACATCCTGACTGACTTAGGGCCATCTGCATATGAGACAGGACATGTGGCACTGTGTCTGCATCTGACAGCCGCCGTACAATCCAGCTACCCCAGTTCCAAGCGTAAACCACAAGGGTCATTTCATGATGCCAGCCTGTTGGTGAGACCCCTGCTCACTGGTGTTTTCTGCTGCTGTGTTCACGATACCCAAGGTATGGCATCCACCTGGGCGCTGATGGATGGACAAATGGATTTTTAAAATGCACCTGTGGGTGAGGCAGTATGCAGCCATGAAAAAGAATGGAATCCCACCACTTGCTGCAACGTGCCTGGGTCAAAAGTGCATTATTTCAGGGGGTTTTTTTAGATAAAATCCCTGAGACTTTTCACAGTGACATTCAAACTGGAGGGATTTAGGGGGCGCTAACCACAGATCACACGAGAGGAAAGAAGAAGAATTGGAATCTCCAAAGGGGGAAAAACCTGGGCAGCAAATCAAACTGAGTACCTGAGGGGCCGGGTGGCGAGCAGTCCTCGCATAGCTGTGCAATGCAAACGCGGTTTGCTGCCTTTTAACCTGCGGGATCGTGCACAGGCTATAGGGACTCAAGGGACACATCAGAGGGGCTGCTCGCTCGGAGAGCTGGTGCGAGCAGCTTTATCAGGCTTCCTCATGGGTGAGGGGCGCTGAGGGCAGCCAGGCCAGGCTGCCAGCAGCAGAGGTTCAGGGGTGGGCTTTGGAGTGGGGATCCTAGATGCATGCTGGGCTTCCTGCTCTGCAGCTCTGCACATAGACTGAACGAACCCCTGCTGGCTGGAGGTGCTATTCTCGCACAGGCATGCATTGCCTAACAGGAAGGTGCGAGGGATTAAAATAGACCGACCCCAACAGTGAGCCAAGGTTCAGATGTAGTAAACACAGTGCAATTAGCTGCTATTGTTACCTTCTAAACAAAGAAGGGGAGACAATTGCTTCTACTTCCTCTGGGAACCCAAGGAAAGACAGACCCAGAAGCCCAGGTCTTTACAAACCCATGGATCAAAACTCAGTGGGCATCATGCCCAGGGGCAGGGCTTGGGAGGGACCTCAAAGACAGTGTACTCTGAGCTGAGAACGTGCCTACTGGCAGCTCCAGCCTGCAGATGGCAGGAGAGGGCACAGCTCCACCCGAGGGGGGCTGATGAGACCCAGAGACCAGCCTCCCACCCCGGTTCCCACCCCCATCCCAGCGCAGAGCTCCCGGCACACTGCGGTGGGTGAAGAGCCAACCACGAAATTAAGCCGTTATTTGTGCCTAGCAAAGGAAGGCAAGGCCAAGGGTTCATTCATTCCCCTAATCATTAGGCTGGGCTCAGGCCCCAGAAGAGCCTCCTCAAGTAATTAGCCCGCGCACAGCTGAACACTTCCACCCATCACGTGGGCACTGGTGACCCAAAACCAAGTGGTCAAAGCTCCACGCACACAGTGGGATTTTGCACCAAGCCTTGTTCTTGTTTTTAAATTGTGTCACTGTTCCTAAGATAAGCAGAGCGTGGTCACATTCTTTTCTTTAACGACATCATCCCACCGCCAGCCCAGTGGCATCTGGGCACCCCACGCCTGGAGAGCACTGCAAGGGTTGAGCGTGCCTGGCTCTGCAGACAGTGACCCTGTGTGGCCCTCTGGATGCCTGGCTGCTCCCCACCAGGGGAATCCAGCCCTTGAAGAGGGCACAGGGAGGGCCGCAGAGCCCAGGATGTCACCCAGGGCTTGTTCTTCCAGCTGCTGTCCCAGAGGACTGTCACACCACCTCACAGTGTGACTATGTCATTCCTGCCCCACATGGGCTCTCATGATGCCCATTCCAGGGCAGTGACCGTGTTTTCTGGCCTGGCAGCTCCTGTAGCAGAAAGCAGTGGTCTCAAGGGGGCAGTGCCCCACCGGGGAATGTAGGTGTCATCCAGGGTGACGTCCAAGTCCCTCCGTGCACCCCTAGCTCCTTGCCTATCTCCCTAAGGACCCCTGGCACCTGTGTGCCTGCTGTCTTGGGGTCAAGGAGCAGGGTGGGGGGTGAAAGGGGAGGAGAGGGCCAAGGTCACCCACAGGCATGGGGTTCTCCTCTCGTAAGGAAACCAACTCTCCCTCCACCATTGCTCCCTCCCTGGACTCCCAGCAGTCACTGCCCACACCTATTGGGTGCCAAAGGCAGAAAGACCCCCTCTCCTGGCTCCAGGAAGTGCTCGGTGAACATGAACGAATGAACCAAGGAATGAAAGAACGAGCAAGTGCCCAGGTGTCTGAGCGACTCAGGTCTGAGCCTGCTTTGCCGGAGTACCCCACCCCTTCTCCAGTGACAGCACCCCGATTCTCATTCTGGGAAGCCACCCCTGCACTACTTCATGTTGACTACTTGTTGTTCAAGCACAATTATAATGAACATATAAAATAGCAAACTGATAGGTATTTCATGATACAAATTAGGAGCAATTAGAGGTCTCTGACCAAGGCTTGCTGAATTCAATTAACCTTGACGTGTCTAAAGCCCCACTGCAGACTTCTGATAAGCACCAAGTCAGACTAATTGTCTATGCCTTAAGGCGCCCTGGGCTAGTCAATGACCCCTCTAACTGTGCCCACCCTGTAAGAGCCCCTCCCCTTGTTCTCAGAATGTTTCTACATTACCATAAAAATTCCCTCCTTCACCACTAGCCTGCTTGTGGGTAAATGACTCAGTGCTTGTACCCAATTATGTAACTTTGTTTCTCACTTTGTACTTCCTGCTTCTAAGTGCTGTATAAACTAAGCTCCCTGTAACCCCAGGGCTTGTTGCCTGTGAGGAACTGTCCCCCAACAGTCCGCTGCCGTGAAGCTTGAAGCTGCCTTCTTAACCCCTCAGTGCAAGGACTCTCTCAGCTTGGTTTGACTCGTAGTTTTCTTGCCACATTTCTGTGCATCAGCCAGGAAAACACCTTGCTGACCGATTAGGTCACTGGTGCAGGCCCCGCTGGCCATGGCTGGGGCTCACCCCTGTCTAACAATGACAAAGGGTGCCCTCTACTTTTTCTCAGAGTCTCCTCAGCAGGTGAGGGAAGAAAACCCCTGCACAACAGTGAGGGCCTCAGCTGACCCAGGGAGGAGTCAGAACTTGACATGGACTGAGCCTTCCAATAAGGTAGGTCTGCCCTGGTTTTGTCCCACAAAAAAGATGTCTTGGTTACTTTTCTCTCATTTCTGAGACAAAATACCTGGCATCCAAAACCAAGGAAGGAAAGGTTTATTTAGCTCACAGTGTGTGGAGGTTTCAGTCGATAATCAGCTGGCTCCACGGCAGGGTGGCCTGGCAGAGGGGCAACAGTTCAAGGCAGCAGAAGACATCAAAGCAGCCAGAGAAAAAGGTGGGGCTTAGTGAGCCTCCTTTCCTCCCTTACACTGTATGCAGGCTGTGCCCCTTGGGCGGGCACAGCACTCATACCATCCGCGTGCCCTCCTCTTGCACAGGCTGAGGATGTTTACCAAGAAAGAAGGACCCTGGCCCCTGCTGAATCAGTTGAATTTCTGCCCTTCTCAAGATGGCAAATGAACAACATCTGAGAGTGGTAAGGCTGGTCCTCTACACCCCGGGCTGGAGAGCAGCTGTCACTAAGGTGAGCTCCTGGACTTCTCAAGTTGACGCAGTGTATCAACCATGACACTTGGTAACCTGCTTGTGCTCCACCACTGTGGGTGAAGGAGGAACTAATCATCTCTCCAGATGCTCATCATCTGTTTCAATTCTGGTTTCTGGAATCAGCTGTTCCATGCCCAGCTTGTGTTCTAGACAGAGCAGTTAACTGAAGCTGCTACCCTAGTTAGATTTGCCTGTGGGTCTGGGATAAAAATATTTTACCCTCTGCATGCCTGTGCGTGACTCGCAGCTGCTGGTGAGCGTGGACCACACGGTCAGACACCAGTGGAGGAAACAGGACTGAAAATCTTGTCCTCCCAGCCCAGCACCCTCCAGCTTCAGCCCCTGACTAGCCTCCACCCCCGATCCAGAAGCAAAGCCAGTGTGTCACATTCCCTGTGTGGAGCCCACATCTCCCCTAAATGCTCCCCTGGATGCCCCCACCCAGGTCCATGTTGGGAGGTCAGCCCTGGTCTCGGCAGCCCCCTCACCTCTGGCCAGTGCCAGCTGGGAAATCTCTGGACACATACTTGGTGAGGGCAGGTCGAGGCTATGCACAGAAAGGGCATGAGAGCTGGTGCAGGGGGCACTGGGTCCTGAAGGGGCTCTGTGGAAGCCCCATGGCCACAACCAGAGGAGCTGCCCACAGCAAACAGGGTGCACCCCTGAGGAGAGCGCTGGAAGCCCCTGTCGAAGGCACACTGGAGCAGATCCCATGTGATAGGCAGGAGACCTCTGCTGATTCTGCCCAGCCCCCACCCAACACACCCTGAAGGCAAATTTTAACAGTTTGATAAAATTTAGCCACTGCCACATCTTCTGAGGAAGGAACCAAGAGAAATGAACTCTTGATTTGGGGAGGCTGGGAGCATCTTGGCAGAGGAGCACACAGGAAGGCCCTGACTCAGTTCCCCCAAACAGACCCTCTGATCTATAAGACCTCCTACCCCCAAGACCCCTCAGCGGGGTCTGCCAGAGCAGACTCACATGGGAAGAATTCACCAGGGGCTGAACAGGGCTACAGCTCCAGGGTGAGCTGCTCCGTGGCCTTCCAGGGGACAGCATCCACATCACCCGTGACAGTGCGCATGGCTCAGGCCTACCTCACCCCCAAGAAGCCCACTGGGCATGTCCAGATGTGAGGACAGGAACCAGTTTGGCGCCAGGGTCCCACAGGGGACCCCAAAGCAGGACTGGCACCAGGCTGGGGGCTTCCAGGAGAGTCTTTGCCTTCTGGGGCCCCAGCGCTGCTGCACAAAGTGGGCAAAGACCGCAGACCTGGGCTCAGCACATGGAAGACGCTGAGACTCTTGAGACTGGACAGTGCCTCTGCGGGAGCTCAGGGTGACAGCGGCGCCCAGGGAAGGTGGCCAAGTGCACGGCAGCTCCAACATCCCACCCCAGGCTGGAGCTCCGGGGCCTTTCAAGCATTTTGTGGCTCTAGGGTGGAGACCTGTGTCTGTCCCTGTAACCCTGTGAGCCTCAAAACATTGCCCCTCCTCCTCCGCAGCCCCCTGCTCACCAGGTGCAAACCTCATGCCTAATCCCCGGGACATGGGAGCCCCCTTCCCCGCCCGCCTGCCCGTTCCCCTAACCCTGCCCACAGCCCAGCTGCTGCCTGGACTGCAGCAGCCCTGCTGCACAGGGGAAGAGGCATGGCCACAGTGGACTCGCAGCTCGCAGAGGAAAGGACAACAATGTGGACAGCACCACCCTCTCTCCACACACGGACACGAGATGTCTATTTCAGCCCCAGATTCTAACGAGTGAATATATTACTATAACTTTATTAAAGAAATCAATGCACATCAATTCAATTTTCAAGCTAATTGCCTCACAGACACCGCTGTGTGGGGCCTGGCAGCTACCGGATGCCTCTGATACATGCAAGGTGGGCAGCAAAGCGCTCTCAGCTCCCAGCTCCTGCTGGGAAGGAGTGGAAACCCAGGGCGAGGGGCTTCTGGCCGGGAGCACCTGTCCTGGCACGGGTGAGGCAGGCGCACAGGTGAGGCAGGCGAGGGCGTCTCTCTGCAGGGCTTGAGATGCCGCACAACCCAGCCCATCATGGCCAGGATGGACCAAGGGAAGTGGCCTGACCGTAGCAAGAGCAGGGACCCCATCCGCAGCCAGGGATCCCGCCACTCCTCTCCTCTCCCGCCTGTTTCCTGCCCTTCCTCTGCGGACTCCTGAGGACCACATGCCAGCTCACTGCCTGCTATTAAAGCTGCCATCCCCTAATGCCCACTGCTGCTCCGTGGCGAGGAGTCCTGAAGTCCCATGAGCACTGTAGTCAGACCTCTCGGTATGGCCCCTCTAATTTACATATGCAAATCACCACCCACCCTAGCACTGCCAGGTAACACCCTACCGTGTTACTGACCAATGCCCATGCGCCACTACATTCACCCCACAGGACAAGGACCCGCCTCTGCTCTTCCTGTGGGGGTCTCTGTCACCACACACTGCAGCACTCCAGGCCTGCAGGTAGGGACAGGGAGAGGAGAGGGTGGTGCCCCAGCAGGCTAGGTCTGAACAAGCCCCCCCACCCCCCACCGCCCTGCTGGCTCTGCCCTCGGGAGTTGCAAGAGCCGATACCCCAGAGCCTGGGAGGTGAGAAGACTGCAGTGATTCATCCTCAGCGGGAGCCTCAAAGTCCAGATGGGGGCTGCACGGGGCCTCTGTTCATGGCGATGGTGGCTTCTCACTGTGACCTCCCTGGGTGGAAGGACCCAGGCAGGTCTAGGGGCTTCACTCTCTTGACTGTGTCACCCTGAGGTCCCACCTCCAACCGCAGCTCCTGGGAGATCCGATTTCAGCCTTGCAGTTAGAGCACAGCAGCTGCCACCATGCTGTCCCTGTAAAGCCAGGGCTGAAGAGGCGGCAGCTCGGGGCCCCTGAATCACCCCTGCGCCCAGCTGTCACCCAGGACACGGACACGGATAGCTGGGTGAGGCCAAACATAGGGCAGAATGGGGCTGGGTGCCGTCGGCCTCCATGGCTCTCAGGCCAGCACCACTCTGGCCACCTGCAGCCCACACCCGCCACAGCTGAGCCAGGTCCTCATCACCTTGTGGGTCTGGGTGGGACACTGGTGTCCATCATCACTCAGTGAGGGGGACACAGAGGCCACTGCAGGGAGAGTAGGCCAGGTCACAGGACAGCTGTGGGGCACAGGGTAGGGCTTCCACCTGGGGCAGGGCTATGGCCCCAGCAGCACCTGGTTGGAAGTTTGGGGACCCTGGGTACAGAGTGGAGACACTGCAGAGCTCACTGGGTCCCGGTGAGCAAGGGGCGCTCCTGGAAGAGCTTGTGCACCGTGGGCAAGTCGTGTATCACGGGCAGTGGGTTTAACCTAAGCACTGACCCCCACCACATGCACCTGAAGTTGTTCCAAACCATGAAGAAACACTGCAGCTCTGGACAGAGCCTCCAACTGCTGGCCCAACTCGGAGCAGGAGCCCAGCGAGCCAGGCAGAGAGGGCGGCCTCTCCTGGACCAAGGAGCTGGCTGTGGTCACCAGCCTTCTGCTGCAGAGGCCACTGAGGCTGGTGTGATTACTCCTTCTGCTTAAGGCCACAGCGAGCTCAGAAGCACAGCCCAGATCCTGCCTGGGGGACCCCTGCAAGGGTGCTTCTGGCATCTTCCAGGTCTTCTGAGACATGGACAGGGCTTCCGCTCCCAGCACCTCCCCAGGCAGAGCATGGCCGGACACAGCTCGGAGGGAAAGCGCGTCCGCAGGAGAGGAAAGGGCTTGGTTGTGTGACCGGGACAGAGGAGCAGGGAAGGGTGGGCCACGCTCACCTCCACCAACCACCCAGCTCCTGCACCCCAGGCCCTGCAGCTGGCACTCTGCGCCCTTCTGTGTCTACCTTGCTTTAGAGAGTTTAAGGTATTTTTTTAGGAGTTTCTTTTTGGGGAAAAAAAGAGAAAATAGATTCCCTGTCTCTGGCAGACAAATGAAATAAATGTACATGAATGGCAGAGGCTTAATATGTCTCCTCTCTCCACGGCTACATCATTCTAGACAATTAAAATTTTTAATCAAAGGTTGCGGTTATTAAACGGTCTAAGGTTGGCACAGGTTTGCTGTTATCTTACATTAAAATCCATCATGATCCAAATAAAACAAAATTAATTCAAGATTCCAAAAGCAGCCCAGGTCGTCGACAGAGCATTCACATTTCTGCAGCTGGCGTGGCGCTAGCAGGTGCTCTGGGGGCTTCATGGTGCCCACCTGGGCCACGGGAGCTGCAGGGCTGGTGTGGGAGGGCACCCAGGGCCTCAGAGGGCAGGGGAAGGGCAGGTGAGGCTCGGATCCTAGGGAGGCAGGGCAGGCTCAGTGCCCAAAGCTCCTGCCCAAGGGCCCATGTGGGCTGTGTCTTCCTCCTCTGTTCCCATGAGCCCTGAGGGGCCCTTACACTTCCTCCTCACTCTCTCTACAGGCTAAGGGCTGGGCTCTCCTCCTCTGCCTCCTTCTGAGGTTTCTGGGGCTCCTCAATACACCCAGGCACCCATCACCTCACTGTGACCCCTAAGGAGCTGGGCGGTCAGGTGGAGCCCAATGTGCCAATGCACAGCCACCCTGAATCCCAGCAGCAGGAAGCTCTGTATGCCCTGGGTGGAGAGGTGGCCACAGTCCACACCTCGCATGCCAGAGTCAGAACCCACGAGGAGCTGGGAAGCCGGGGTCCTCAGCCCTGTTACTCTTTGGGGCTGCATAAGGCCCCGCTGTCCTGTGTGACCCAGTCCCTCCCAGGAGATGCTGATGAACGCAGCACCGTGATGCTGCATGCAAGAGGGAAACTGAGGCCCAGAAAGAGGCCAGGATGCACAGTGGGCTCCGGTGTGTCCTCCAGCGCCACCCCCATCTCCGAGCATCCAGGTTTGCAGCGGGCACAGCAGTGGAGAGGGGCTGAGCCATGGCAAGGGGATGGGGCTTCCAGGGCAGAGGACCAGGCTGTGGGCTGGCTGGGGAGGCGCCTGGAAGATGGGGCGTGAGGCCGTCCTGCCCCTCCCGGGACCTCACCCCGCAGGGAGGCTGCCCAGGCGCTGCCTCATCCAACCTTGGTCTCAGTTCCGAGACACAGTGAAGCCACAGACCAGTGGCATTGGCGCCCCCTACAGTGGGCGCTGTTGGGCTCTGGCTCCCACTGACCAGGCCAAAGCCCACCCAGGGGAGCCTCAGCCAGCTGCAGGGGAGAGCGAGTCCTCTCTGGAGGGGCCTCGAAAACCGCAGGGCTCACATGCTCATTCCTCGCCCCTGTGCGTCCTACCGTTCACAGCAGATGCTGCACTCAAGGCCAGGCCTGTGCTGCACGTGCTTGGGCATCCAGGAACCCGAGGGGACGTGAGGGAAGTTGCTGGTGACCTCGGGACGGGAAAGGGCACCCCTGGCCTCCTTGTTTCCTTCTGCAGCCCCCAAGCCGGGTGCGCTTGGACCCCACCCCAGGAGGTAAATTTCAGCTTCGACAACTCATCTGCTCGGGCCCAAGGTGCAAAATTTAATTTTAAAAAAACGTGTCCGTACCATCTCATTAGAGCACAAAAACTGTTTTAGAAGAACCAGATCCCTGGATGCTGTCCGCCGTGCTCAGCTGAGAGGTGTGTGCCTGTTAACACACGTGCGAGTGTTTGTGCCATGTGGTTTTAGCAGGTGCTGTTAACATCAGCAAGGGAGCCCGTGGGCACAGGTGAGGACGAGGCCACTGCTGCTCACACCCCCGGCCCCCCACGAGGCTGCAGGGCGCCAGGAACATGGGTTCGGCTCGGTCCCTGCCCTTGCTGCAGGCCCCTGGAGAAATCTCTGACCCCTGTCCACCTTCCGTCACTGTATGTACGGAGAGATGTCATGTGAGCGTGCGCCCCGTGGGTTGTTTTGCAGGTTAAACACATAAAGGCATGCAGAGTAACCAGGTCGCTCAGTACTCACCAGTGCCCAGCGCCCCCCACCTGTCCAGGACCCCCCATCCCGGCAGAGACCCATGTCAGGAGCCGAGACACCGCCACCAATGTCCCACCACTGTAGAGAGACCCTGCATGAAACGCTGCATCTTGACCAAGGTCTTCCTCCCCCCGAGGGCTCCGTGCGGGGAACCCATGGACATAGGGTTAGGGAACAGGGGCAGAAACAGGGACCACACAACTTGGTCCTGGCCTCATGTTCACAAAGGTCTCCAAATGAAACCTTTGACATTGTCCCCAGATGCACGGTTACAGAGGTGCTTTGTCAGGGCTCAAGGATATGACCTGAGCAGCCGCTCTCCGATGCTGCCCGCCACCACCACCACCACCGCCACCACCACTGCCACTGCTGTGGCTGGGAGTGACTCCCGGGACATGAGTACCACGGTGGCCTTGTGGGTGGCTGTGCAGCTATGGACATGGAAATGATGGAGAGCTGCCCTTCCATCAGGAGCACGTGTGTCCAGCGTAGATATACTACACCTGCCACTGTGCTGATTAACTCTGGGTTACAGCTTTTCTGTTTTTTTGTTTGCCGGTTTGGTTGCTTCTTCTTTCCTGAGCCCCCAGATGGGGTCGGTGGGTGGGGCTGTCACCAGCCCTGCAGGACATCCCTGTGGCTCTTTCCTGCTAAGCAGGCATCTGTCCCCTTCATCCCAGGCCTGCCACTCTCCCACCCCAGGGCAACAGTTCTGCCCTGAGGGCTCAGCAGATCTGCAGCTGCTCCTCTCTCTGCCCCTCTCTGCTGGGTTCTCCCCTCCTCCGGCTGAACTGCAGGGGCTCCTGTGTGCTCTGCGTGTCTCTCCCGGGTGGCCATCCTCCCCACATGCCGTCCTCAGGGTCTGGCCCTGCACAAGAACCTCTGTGACTCTGGTGCAACGGAACAGACCCATCGGCTGCCTTATGATTCACTCCTGCTCATGAGTGACAGGTTTTCTCCTCCATTTTCCTTTAGCTTTTTCTTTTCCTGTTGGGTCATTAATCCCCTGAGAACCCAGCTACGTGTGCAGCATCTGGGGCCCCGGGTTGCTGTGCTGTTGTGATTGTCGCATCTTATCGCAAGTGGACACTCCAGGTCCCTTCTGGACCTCAGGTCAGTGTCTAAGTGTCATTGCAGTGGCACTGAGAGGCGAGAGTTTTGGTAGCTGCTGAGGCTGGGGACTCCTCTCCCCCAGGTGGCTGGTGCCCCCAGCAAAAGGTGGGTCTTTCTCTGTCTCTGTCACTCTATGCCGGTCACTCATGTGACCCGGCCATGGGAAAGGTCCCTAGGCTGCCGCGTTCAGTGACAGCAGTAGAGCACACAGTCTTGGGCGCTGAGGCTCTCTGCGTCGTTCCCACGTGGACTGAGGTAAAACGGGTGCTTCTCCGTGGGCTGGCACGAGGCAGGGTGCCCGGGACAGCCTCAGGCACCCCGGATTAGTCCTCCCCATCCTGTGTCACTTTCCTCACAGACTGTCAGAGCCCAGAAGCTGGGGCTGCAGTCAGGGTTTTTACAAGAGGGGCTTTCGTTTTTTTCTACTTGCCCAGGTACCTTGTATAAAATACAAATTAAAATAGAAAATACTGGAGAAATCTCCAAGAATGACCCTCGGGGCCTGGATGGGTTTGGTGGAGAAAAGGCCTTTGGCTGCCCATGCTGTCCATCTGCTCGCCCGCACCCTTGGGCCTCTGGTCCAAGAATCTGTCTGTGTCGTCTCAGCATCAAGGTCACCCACTGACGGTGGCCCTGATGTGGTCCTTGGGTTGGTTTCTTGCATGACAGCAGCTTGGCTCTGGCACTGAGGAGCAGGGGCGGGCGCAGCCCCGAGGGGCCAGGTCCTCTGTGAAGCCGGAGTTCACCTCAGGATCACACGCTCCGGGCAGCCTCTGCCTCCCTGGCGTGGTTCTGTGACTGTGACCCAGCGGGGGTGACCGGCGCTGGACTCTGAGGCCCCAGTGAGTGACTGCTGCTCTGGGCCAGCAGATTTTCAAGGCACAGTGGGACCCCCAGAGTCGGGCTCCCATGTCCTTGCCTCCTCTGCTCTCCTCCTCCTCCTGGTCCTTCTTCCTCCCCTCCCCCTTCCTTCTTCCCCAGCAAGGCCTGGTGACCCCCTCCCTCACCCTCTCTCTGGAGACCAGCAGCTCCTCCCTCGCCTGTCCCCCAACTCCTGGCTGTGACCAGCTGCAATGAGGTACTGATGCTGCAGTGCGCCCCACCCCGACCCCTGGACCCCCACCCAGTCTGACGGCGGACCGGAAGTCTAACGGAGCAGCACCCGGGGTGTGCGTGTCCCAGGCTGAGCATCCTGGAGGGGTTACCTTCTACCTAGGACATTTCTGGAATTTAAGATGCCATCAGCAGCAAAACACCCCATTATTTTATGTACTACTAAGAAAGAAAAAATGCTGCCAATTAAACTGACAGGATGCTTTCCTATCTCTGAGAAGTTTTACTTGATACTCATTGGCGGGGCCCTTCCAGCTTAATTAGCGGTGGATTTGTATCAGCCGTCACATCGGCACAAACATTAAATAAAAAGACAGAAGCAGAACAAACCTGGGTGGGGCTCCTAACCCTGCTCCCCTGAGGCTGGAATGTGGCAGGAGGCCCCAGTCACGGGAGCCCAGGGGGCTCACCCTAAGGGGACCAGGCTGGAGCCTCTTGGGGTGGGTGGGCCCTGCTGCCAGCTCTGGAACCTTCTCCCTGCCCTTCCACTTGCCAGCCTGGAGGCTGAGGCAGGATGAGGCCCCCACAGATGCCTCCGGTGTAGGACAAGCCTGGGTTTCAGAGCCAAGCAAGCGTCAAAGCTGCTACTCAGAATCCAGGAGATGCTCCCTTCAGCCCTCCAGGGAGCAAAGTGTATTACACATGCTGAACCCCAAATAACGTGAAGCTGGGGGTCCAGGACAGGGGAGTCATTGATGGGAGGTGGAAATGATCAAAATACATCATGTGCATGTACAGAACGAGCCTGCCAAGCTGAAAGCACTACTCTGTGTAACCTCTAAAGACAGGGTAAAAATGCACACGCACACACACCCATGTGTGCACACATACGCAGCTTCCTGTCCCTCACTGGTGGCCCCTCCACGGAAGCCCCCACATGTGGAGCTGTCACCCACCTGTGCACCTTCCTGTCCTCGGGCCAGAACTCAGGGCACACGGAGTCCTTGTCCTGTGCTTCACAAGGCCCCTCCCGGCCCCCGCATCCTCTCCCAGGGGTGGCGGCATAGACATCGCCTGCTCTCTCCCCTCCCCACTGTCCTGCCCAGCACTGACCACAGGCTGGACCCGCTCTGCCACACAGCACCTCAGTCTCCATCGGTGAATCCAGGGTGCAGTGGGGAAGGAGGTCCATCATCCAGGGTTCCCAGGATGCTCTGCTGGGGCAGGGACTCCATCCCAGGGACCCCCAGGACTCTCCTCTTGCTCAGCCCCCTTCACTCTCAAGGACACAATGCATAGGAGGCCAGGTGTGGCCCAGGCCTCACCCCGACCTCCACCTGCCTTCCCTGTCCCGGCCACTCAGAAAGACAGCAGCCCTCAGGTTCAGGCCCCTCCGAACTCAGTCCGACCTCATCCTGACACACTGCGTCCACAGAGAGCCTGTTGCAAAGGTACTGAAGTGTCCTCCGCAGGACTGGGACTTAGAGGGATGGGGTGCTCCCCTGCTGCCCAGGAGAGGTCACTTGGGGCTCAGGGCTGCACCACCTCCACAGGTGTCAACTGAGTGGCCACACCCCTCCGCCTCCACAGCCTCTGTCACCAAAGACACTCGCCTTACCCAGGGTTGCAGAGGGTTGGAGAGGGTTCCATTGCCATGAGTTGCAGAGGATTGCAGAGGGTTCCGTTGCCGAGGGTTGCAGAGGATTGCAGAGGGTTCCGTTACTGAGAGTTGCAGAGGATTGCAGAGGGTTCCGTTACCGAGGGTTGCAGAGGATTGCAGAGGGTTCCGTTACCGAGGGTTGCAGAGGATTGCAGAGGGTTCCGTTACCGAGGGTTGCAGAGGATTGCAGAGGGTTCCGTTACCGAGGGTTGCAGAGGATTGCAGAGGGTTCCGTTACCGAGGGTTGCAGAGGATTGCAGAGGGTTCCGTTGCCGAGGGTTGCCGAGGGTTGCAGAGGGTTCCGTTACTGAGAGTTGCAGAGGATTATAGAGGATTCCGTTACCAAGGGTGGCAGAGGGTTCTAGAGGATTCTGTTACCAAGGGTGGCAGAGGGTTCTAGAGGATTCCATTACCGAGGGTTGCAGAAGATTGTAGAGGATTCTTTGTGAACTGCCTGATATGAAGCAGGGTGGGAAAGAGGAGGGGGAAGGAAGAGGGAGGAGGGGAGAGGGAGGGGGAGGATAAGGGAGGGGGCAGTGAGAGGTGGGGAGAGGAGGGAGAGTGGGGAGAGGGAGGGAAGACTAGGGAGAGGGCGTTCTGCGAGAGAAGGGAGGCAGCCCGGTGCTGCTCTCTGGGCTGGACCCACCTCCAGAGTTACACAGGAGCCCAGGCCCAGGGAAAAGCAGCCACAGCTCAGCTAACACAGCAAATGTTCCCCACCTGTGCCCAGTGTCCTCTGCAACCCTAATCACAGTCATCAACCATGCACATGTGACCCAGGGCTTTGGAAGCCAGGACAGCTTCTCCAAGGGCCGCTAAGGGGTCACCAGCTCCAGTGGCCAGGGGAGGACAGGAATCACAGCTGACCAAGCCTCCATCCCCGAACCCCAAGGCTTAGAGCCCTCAGCGCAGGGCGCAGAGCTATGAAGGCCCCACCCCGGCTAGCGCCCCCTTGTGGGTGGATCCATCGGATGGCAGCTCTCCAGGACCCGCTCCATTCTTTGCTTAGGTCGTGAAGAACCTGGACCAGACCCCAACCGGGTGGCACAGATCCAGAGGAAAACACCATGGTGTGGGAGGGCGAAGGACCCTGAAGGCCCAGAGAGAGCCCAGCATGGCACTTGGGCCATCACCAGCTCTGTCCCACTGTCTCCCTCCCCTGACCAGACATCTGCTCCTACAGCTGTCCTTAGTGAAAGACAGTGACAGTGACAGTGATGGTGGTAGTGGCTGGCCACACCCAGCACTAGTGGACACAAGGCCTGATCTGTCCCAGAAGAAGCTGCCTATGCCCCTGGCCCAAGGTTCGAGTGGGCCCTGGGCCCTCTCTGCCCCCAGAAAGGCAGGCCCCTCCTGCCTTGGCTCCTGGACCCACCTGGTGCCCAGAGGGTCCTTCCCCTGGCCGCCTCCTGGGCCACTGAGAGGAGAGGGGAGCTAACTTTGAGCTGTGATCCCATGAGGAAAATAACTCAAGGGGGAGGTAACTCAAGAAAACAGCATGGGTGACTTTCCCAGAACTGCCACTCTACAACCAGAGGCCGGGTCTCTGCCTCCCGCAGGTGGACAACAGCACTGCTGCTGCCGCTGTGGGGACCCTGGCTCTGTTTCTCCTCCTGCGGGGACCAGGCTGCAGCAGCTGGGCCCCACCAAGCACCAGTCCCCTAACACAGCAGGGACTGCCAGGTCACCAGGGAATCAGCGAGGCTTGAGGACACACGCAGGCCCAGCCAGGGCCCCAGGATGTCACCGTGCAGTCTCCTAGTCCTCAGGTGAGCCCAGCCAGTGCACAGGATCATGGGAAATGACCAGCTCTGCATGGTGCAGTGCGGAGCCGCTTCACTCCCAGGTACCTTGTTACCCAGCAGTGCTGACAGACACAGCCTGGAAGCCATGGCCAGCAACATGGGGTCTGCAGACAGAAGAGGAGCAGGAGCAGGAGAGGAGAGACGCACTGGGACCCCGCGGAGACGAGGTGGGACGGGAGGGACTTTGCCAGGGCAGCAGACGGCACTGGCTCTGCAGGGCCCTCCCTTCTCGCTGCCTGTACTCCCCGGGCCTGGGTCTCACCCTGTGCTCCTGGCCCCAGTGCGCTCCCTTCTGCAGGCACCCAGGAGCTTCTCACAATGTCCCATCTCCGCCCACATCCTGCAGCCGGTTCCAGCAGCCTCAGCGTCTGTCCCGCGGGCAGGAAGGCTCCACCTTCCAGCTCCTCAGCCCCAAACACTCACACAGGCCACATCACACCTGCTCAGAGGCTGCAGGTGGCTTCTCTGTGTGCTGGGTCACCAGGCCTGGCCCACAGCTCAGGACGCAGCCCTCAAACCCCAACCTCAGTGTCTCCTGCTGTCCTCTTCACACAGCTGCTCCAGACCACAGCCGCCTAGCTGCTTCCTGAGCCTGGGGACAGGTCCCTGCCCTAGGACCTTTGTACTTGCCATGTGCTTTCCCCAGGGGCCTTTGAGGCCACACTCACTTCAGACATCTTTGAAATCTCAGGGCTGCCTTCCTTGGCCACTGAGTCACGAACTGCAGCCTAAAGCCCTGCTCCCCGCTCTTGTCTGTAGGACTCACTCTCAGACAGAAGCACACATTTTCCTCTGTGAAAACCAGGTCTTCACAGAGTATCAGCTGCGTGGTCCGGGCACTTGCTGCTTTGCTCACCGCTGCATCTGGACAGCAGTTCCCAGCACATAGTAGGTTTTGTAGTCAGGGGCTGGGAGGAGAACAATTAGAATCAGGACACAGAATTTGTATTATTTATGATGGTCACCCAGAGTTAAACACAGAAAGTGCAGGAAATCTGCCCACAACACTAAAGACCCAGAATATTCAGCCAAGGGCCTGGATCCCACAGCCATGTCCCGCATGAGTCCAGATGAAGACCCAGAGCCCATGACAATGCCTCCCACGAGTCCAGCTGGAGGTCTAGAGCCCACACCAGTCTGTTTTATGGATCTGCGCTGGGAAGGCCCAAAGGTCAGTGGTGGAAGCTAGAAAGTCTATGCCAGCAGGGTGAAGGGGCTGTGTCGGTAGGCTGAGGTTTCTACACTGGAGCCAAGAAGTCACGCTCACAACAAACACCAGGGCTGTCCTGAAAAGCACCACAGCCATCCTCAGCAACATGGAGGCCCCGAGCTCCTCCTTCAATAAGCCCAGCCGAGTGCACACCAGGAAGCCAGCGCGACGAGTTCATCCTGGAGACCAAGCAGCGCACGTCTCCCCCTCCGGGGCCAGGAAGCGGTGCTCAGTGCAAGCACCAGAGCTCCCCCAAGGTGAACCCCAGCCATCCTCACCAACAAGGTCCCCAGCTCCTCTGGTGACGATGGCGGAACTCACCCTGGGGAAGCCGGTCATGACGAGCTCCTCCAGGAGAACCAGCGGCTCAAACAGCAATGCTTAGAGAACCCACAATGCCTCACTCCTCCTCCTCCACGTCTCTATTTATGCTGGAAACTTTCCTCAAGTGGAACAGCTACACTCAGCACCGGGCTGATCTAATCCAGCTGGTGTTAAGTTGACCACCAGTTTCTAACCCATAATAGTAGGTGATCGATTAACCCTCAGAGAAGAGCCCTCGAGCCCCCGCTGCCCTGGCATGCGGTCCCTGGGGGAGGGGTGCAGTTCTGTGAGTGCATGTGCGTGGCTGTGTGTCAACCCGTGCACATGGCTGCTGTGTGCATGTTTGTGTGTGTGGCCGTGTATGCTCAAATGCACATGAGGGTGTGTGTGTGTCTGAGGGTGGAACAAGAGCCACCCCTGACATCTCCTTCCAAAGGCAGAGGCCTGAGACTCTTGATGCCACCCTTGTCCCCTGCAGGCCGTCCCCTCCCACCTGCCCACTGCAAGCCCAGCCAGAGGACAGAAGCCAGTGGAGCCAGCACTCAGGCACAAAGCATAGCTCACTGTCTTTCTGTCCTTGCTTTAAGGTCAGAGAACAGCTGCCCCTCGGCTCTGCGTCTCACCCGTCACTAACCTGGCACCAAAGCCAGCAGGATTTTCCTCTTCATCTGAGCACAGTCCCAACATGTGGTCAGGTCCTGTGGGCTCCACAGGCTCCACTCCCCTAGTCGTGTCCCAGCCCCCTGGACACTGCAGAGGAAAAGGTCCCTAGAAGACTCTGGGGACCCCTAAAGCCCAGGCAGCACTGAGTGCTGAAGCCAGCAGTGGAGTAAAAGGAATGTTCTGGGCCTTAAGAAAACTGGGAAGTCTTCAGGTGAGCCCTGGGCAGGGGGCAGAGTGGGTTCACTGCCCAGGTGACTCAGTCCAGAGTTCTGGGGTCCAGCAACCTCATGCAGTCTCAGCTTCCAACCCGTCCAGCAGGGCAGTGATCTCAGCCACCGGCTTGTGGGTTACTGCGAGGACTAAACTCACTGCTGCATCTGTGCACAGCACATGGAAGCACCTGCACTTATCACTGTAGAAATTCCAGGAGATGGATCAGGGAGTGGAACAGGAGGGAGCAGAGACTGTTTCCAGCTGGTTTCCAGCCCCGGATCCAGTTTCCTTCATGCTCAGGCTTCCTGCACCAGGACTTTCAATCCCAACCCCCTCCCACTGACGGCCAGCAGGAGAGGACCAGCAGCTAGGGCTGGCTCCCTTTTGATCTTTATTTAAAGGAGGGTTTGGAAACTGCACAACCGCAAACCCCAGAGCCAGGCAACTACCACAGAATTTTCTGAGCAGACAGATCAAAGAGGGAGGTGGCTCCTGGCCTCCCCGCATCTGCAGCATCCTTTAATCACTCTCCAGACCGCCCCGTGGCCAGGGGAGGATGGGCAGAACATCCTGCCCAGGCCAGGTGCTTGCCAGGCCACAGAACCATGGCGCTCACTCGCCCCGCACACAGGAGAAGGTGCCAGCTCCCACTGAGGCCAAGTGCACTCCGTGGAGGACCTGCGCGGGGCATGAGGCAGCTTTTCATGCCCATGGCAAGCTGGCACAGGCAGAATTTATGCCTTCATCTCAAGTAGAAGCCTGGCTTGGAGAGACGTGGTGACTTGCTCAGAGTTGGGCCACTTGCCAAGCAGAGATTACAACCCAAGTTGGCCCAGACACGCACACCCTTCCCATTGCTCTGGGGGGTCAGACCTGGGTCCTCAGCTCTCAGAAAATACAAACACACATTTGAGAACTATTCATATCCTCAAACCCTGTATTGCTTTGTTTTCCCTCTCTGGTGTCCTGGAGCAAAAAAGCAGACAACCTACCACCAACTCCTCTGGCTGCGGGGAAGATTCAGGAGGCCCCAGCCCAGGGGCTGACTGCTGACCAAGGTGCCCTCTGCCAGCATGGTCTTCAGGTCACTCACAGCCAGGCTGCGAGGCACCTTCTGTGGTGAGGCTCAGCAGTTAACAAGCTCAATACCGTAGCGCGCTACAGAGCCCCGGCCAGCACTCCTGGGCCCTCAGGCGTGAAGGGGAAGCACTATGTCTCCTTTATGGCTGGGAAGACCTAGCACTCCAGGGTGAAGCCAGAGAAAAGGAAAACTAGGGCAGGCGTCTCCGCAGTGGAAGGGAGAGAAATACCCTTTGCAGGTGAGCCGTGCAGACTGTCCCACAGGGGAGCACTTTGTTTTTGATGAAACAGCTGATGTTTGTCTCCAGGAGTCCAAACTGAGAGATCTGGGGCAGACACTACTTACCACAGCCGGAGTGACAACGTCCTGGCCTGACACCCGTGAGGTCCCAGCAGGCTACTTGACCGAAATACGAACACAGGCATCTGCGTGGCGATGTTTTCTCCATGGACCCTGCAACAGCTGGCCAATTGTTTATTCCTGCACAGACAGGAGCTGACAAACAGGTTACAAACAAGTGCCCAGCTGGTGGGCTGCCCTCTGCTTTCTGGGTACTGTAATCTCCCAACACCACAAATCCACAGGGATTTCAGAGCTGGGTTAAAGAGTGGCACCCCAGGCAAAGGAAGCCAGGATGGCGAAATGAAATCACAGCACATGGCCGGCAAGGCTGTGGAGTACTGAGGCATTTTGGAAGCATTCGAAATCCAAATCTGCACCCCAGTGGTATCCTACATCTTTGCACCCTCTAAACTCAGTACCACAAGGTGGACAGCTCCCTGGCTCAAGTTTTTAGGGGGCCAGCACTTTCTCGGGAGTAACAGAGGCCAGGTTGCCTCCCAGTGGTACAACTCAGAGTTACAGGGGACATAACTCCAGAGGCAACCTGAAAAAATAAGGGGTGAGAGCTGATAAAATTCATTTCATTCTGAAGTACTTGCTGGGATTGCCTCTCCCATTGGAGTAGTTGCACCCAAGACCTCATCAGAAGTTCTGCAGAGTCTTAATAACTTGCTCCTGGGGAATCCACACCTAACTTAGAGTGACCCTGAGGATGGGCACCCTGGAGCTGGGTTGCTCCCTAGAAAGATAACAAAGACTTCCCACAGGGTATCAGGCGATGCTATTCACATCACTATGTTAAATGTTAGAGCCACTGAGGCAATGGTCATCTCTTTGCAGTAGAATCACAGCTACCAAGTCCTCCACCTATGCTGTGTTGGGAGGAGGCACAGGTATAAGGGAAATCTTGGCTTCTGCAGGGACAAGTACTAAAGTGCACAGAAGTGATGGGAGTTGCAGGATGGGAGAGTCCTGGATTCTGTTAACAGCCTTGGACTTGATGAAAGAGAATGACAGGCTCAGGTCAGCCAATTACCAGCTCGAGGTGTGCTGTCAAAGCCAGAATGCCTCCATGGCAGCAATTAAAGTGGCCCTCATCTCCTGCAGCCAGAGGGCAGATGGTGCTGAAAATGAGGCCTCTAATTAAATCTAAGGGTGGAAAAATTATAAAACAGACAGAGTGAAGAGCCTTGACAGGTCTCCTGGGCTACTATGAGATCCACAGAAAAGGAGTGAAACCCTAAGTCCAGGGAAAAAGACACTTATGTGATGATGGCATAAGACTCTTGACCCCTCCAGCTAGATGAGGAAAGGTTTCTCTCCTCCTTAGTCATGATAAAAGGCAGGACTTGGTCTAATGGCACACAGAAGATGCTGCCCCCTCTGCTCAGAATCCTGGCTCCTCTCTTTATGACCTCCAGAGCAATAACTAATGCCCACACAATCATGCAGGCTCTGACATTTAGACTGTGCACAGACAGAGCTGCCCAAGTGCAGTTAGGCCCTCTCTGGACCAGCTGCAGCAGGAAAATGAACCATCTTAAAAGCCCCTTGATTTCCACCTTTGCTGAGAGTTCAGCTGACCACTACCTCAAAAATTCAGTGGTCAAGTGGACACAGTGTGGGGCACATGCAGATCTGAATGGTCAAGGGGCGGACTGTAGGCCCAGTTTCAGCACTGCTCTCATGGACAGTTCCGTGGCCCGGATGGGCTCCTGTTTCCCTCCTGCACCTGGTTAACTCCCTGATTTTCTGCACCAGGGCTTGCTCCATAGTTCCAGAAGGTTCCAGAAGGTTTCATGATGCCTAGTGGTAGTTGGTGAATAAACACACCCATGTTGCATCCTGCAGAGAACACAATCCTTGAAATTCCTTAGAGATTCTCTAGCAGTCTCAGGGTTCAGTTGCCTACAAGGTAACTAGATCCTCAACAAATCCTGCATTGATTTTTTCTCCCTTCCTGTTCTACTCCCATCGATTTCCTCTCCTGTTTCCTGGGAATATATTCTCAATCTCCCTGCACTGAAGCTCCTGTCTGGGGCAAAGTAATCAAGACATCAGGTATGGTTTCTCCAGGAGGTGGGGAGCCTTGGGTAGCCCACAGTCTGATCTGGCCAGACATGTCATGTAAATGATTTAGGAGTTTTCTAGTTATCACTCACAACTCTGTCAGAGATGTAAAATTCCCTTTCTGGAAATAACATTTTTATCTTGCCTCAGTTTACTCTGGATCACACAGCCCCACATAAAGTGGTTCCTCCCAGACTCTGTGGCCTCCTGTCTGCTTCCCAGTCCTCTCCTGGTGCTCTGTATCCATTCACGTGCAGCAGTTCTGTCTCTGTCATGTCTCATACTCTCCCACCATCCTGCCCAAGCCCCAGACTCAGCTCCCTGGAGAAACTCTTTCCACCTTTGTAGCTAACCAGGGTCTGTTACAGCCTCTCTCACCAGTGGGCTGATTCTCCCTCTGCTGGGATGTGGCAGGTGCTCACAGGACTCCTCGAGTGGGCCACCTGTTATAACAATGGAAACCACTTGACATTGTTATGGACTTGAGCCATGGACTTTGGGTCCAAGCTTTATGAGAACAAGGACCATCTCATCCATTCTAATAACCTCAGCACATTGCACATTTCCAGCTGCATAACAAGTGCTTCATAATGTTCACTTAGAAGTGAAGTTTCAGTGAAACGGTCAATCTTTAAGGTGCTCTAATAGTCGATTAATGGATATACTAGTTTCTATGGCTGCTGTAACAACACACCACAAATTGAGTGGTTTAAACCAAGAGAAATCTACTCTCACAGATGTAGAGGCCTAAAATTGAGGCCCTAGCAAGGCCACACTGCCTCTGGTGCTCAGGGAGGGTCCATCCTTCCTCTTGCACCTTCCCATGGCCATGGGAAGTCCTGGGTATTCTGGGCTTGCAGCTGTCTCTCTCTACTCCCAGTCTCCTTTGTCACAGGCCTTGGATCCCTGCATCTCCATCCTTGGGTGGCATCTTCCTCTTCTCACAATGACACTGGTCATGATAGATTAGCCCACCCTAGTAACCTTCATGTCCCTGTTGCAAAGAGCCTGTTTCCACATAAGGGCACTTTTCATGGGTACAGGAGTTAGGACTTCCGTGTATCATTCTGGGTATCGGAGTTCAGTGGGTAACAGGGTAGGAGAGGAGGGCACAGGAGTGGGGTGAACCCATCGCTCTCATCACTTGCCAGTGTGGCCAGGGTGAGACAGAACTTGAGGCATTACACTAACATCCAGTACATGTAACGGGCTCCCAGCCCACCAGGGGAGGCGGGCGCCCATCAGTAGCTTGCACCCCTCTTCCTTAGCCTCAGGGAGATCATCCAGCTCAACCTAAGTTTGTTTCCTGCCAGAATTACTGTCCCACTCCATGCTGCAGTTATTCCTGCAGCCAGCCCGGGCTCCTTGCAGCAGGGTGGCGGTGTCATTGCGTCCTGCCCTCAGAACATGGGTGGCAGGGTGACGTGTCCTTCCTGGCAGACACCACTCAGAGTGGGTTTACCGCCCACTCCTGTTTCCCTGGCCATGGGGCCCTGCCCGCGGGTGTCTGAGGTGATATATCTGTCACTGAACACTCAGTTGGCACCCATGGACTAAGAAGCCACCCATCCCTTCCTGTGGTGTGGCCACTGCTGCCTCTCCCATGATGCCCAGTGGCTAGGTCTACTTACTTCAGTCCCACATCCTGGCCCCAGTGTCTGCTCCAGATGCCACACTAGCCCTCCTCTGAGCTGGTCCCTGGTGATCATGGCTCAAATCCACTCAAGCCTGGAACAAGATTTGCAGACTTCAGTGCCCTGGGGCTGGGCTCAGGAGAGAGGAAGGTGGTGCCAGCCTGGGCATCTCCTGGCATGGACAGCACATACCCTGGAGTGGCTGGGGGCCCTGTCCAGAAACACCCTTCTCCCTGGGCAGCTGTGGGTCTGTGAATCCAGCCCCAGCCAGGCCAGAGTGGGAAGCTGAGGCCACCCTGGAGCTCAGAGCAACCCCCAGGGAGGCTGCACACTTCAAGAGTATCAGACTCATACAGCACCTGCTACCACCTCTGCTCTGTCTCCCTTGCAGGACAGGAGGGGACACTAAGCCCTGGGAAGGGGGTCAGCACATGTCATCCCAGAATATGCTACTGTGACATTTCAGATCCAAACTATAGTAAAAGCGATTAGCACAAATCCAATAAAACAATCTATAAGCATCAATCAACTATGCCAATTTCACAATAAAGAGTATATTTTATGCCCAGTAAAATGCACAATCACCTGTGTGCATAGGTAAGGCGCATCCGTCAGCCATTCCCTAGCACAGCACTGTCACAGACCTTCTGCAGAAGCACACAGACCAAGCTGCAGGCAGCACAGGACCGGTGTGGTGGTGGAGGGGTGCTCCAGCTGTCTGGAGCTGAGCCCCAGGAGCCTCCTACCCACCAGAGTCCCCGTCATGTCTTCCCCCAGCTTGCTGGCCCTGGCCCAACCCTTTCTCCCATTTATCTACAAATATTTTTGTCTAAAATCCATAGGGGCCCAGCCACACAGCAGGAGGTGAACAGTGTGCAACTCAGCAAAGAATTCTCTGGATTTAAGCTGCTCCCCATCACTCTGATCCCCCACTCCTGCTGCACTCCACCTCCTGCCAGATCAGTGGAACAATGGATCCTCACAGGAGCATGAGCCCCACCATGAACTGTGCCTGCAAAGGATTTAGGTTGTGCTCCTTGTGAGAATCTAATGCCTGATGATCTGAAGTGGAGCTGAGGCAATGATGCTAGTGCTGGAGAGCAACTGCAATTACAGATAAACATTAAAAGAGAGATTGATTGCACAGAGACTATGATAAATCAAGTGTGCTTGCAGACTCACATCAAGACTATCAGTGAGCAGCAAGTGACAAGCTACATCTCTGTGTCAGCATTGTCAGAATCCAACACTTATTTAGTCTCTGCATGGTCTGCCTGCTATTTTATTTACCACTCCATTCACATCTCTTTCCCATGCTGTGCACTTCTCTCAGTCACAGTCTTGGTGAACTTGTCACCTACCCTAGTCAAATTAGGAAAAAAAAAACAAATGTCACTGGAGAAATTCTTTGAAAAGAGAGAAAGATAGAGTGATGAGACAGGAGAAGACTCTATGATGCTAACAGTAGGAAAGACACATTCAAGAGAAAATAGAGTCCCACTTAAATTACAGGTTCATCACAACAGGTGGGTCACATGGTCCAAGCCTGCTTTGTATAACAGGTGGCCACTGGGCATCCAATGACACCTTAAAGACCACTTCACCACATGGAGACCAAATGTGTTTCCTTCAAGATTTTGGAGTTTTTCAAAAGAAGAAAACGTGAACACAGAGAGCAGAAGCAGTCATTGAAGGTCACAAAACTCATCTGCGTAGAAAGCGCCGTTCCTGGTGGTGAACCACCATTGCTAAAGCTAAGAGGCCCTTTTTCTTAAAGACTTGATCTGCATGTTGCTGGGGCCTTTTGTCAGGAACTTTTAAGACTGGTTTTGGTTCAAAAGCTGGCCTATGTTTCTGTCTCCGGTAGCACCACAGCCTAATGAAATAGCTGAGGACACTGAGGTACAACTGTTAGGGAGGATTAGTGAGTCACTGGCCAAAATTTTTGAGTGCTGAGAGCTGCTACTGAGATTTCTTTTAGAAAAAGTCCCCCTGGCAGCCATTTCTGTGACACAGAATGGGCCACAGACCTCATGTGACATCTTCAACCTGCTCGATGAACTCAATCTATCACTTCATGGGAGAATGACAACTGTGCCCAAGTCATCAGATAAAGTAGATGCAACCAAACCCACCTGGAATTACAGAGGTGATAGTAAACATTGAAATTTTTTGTCTGTTTCAAACACTAGCAGAGATTTTTAAAGAGACAGAGCCAGGTCATCTTTCTCCCAGCTGGTGCATGATCATCTATCTCAGCTTTCAAAAGGCTTGCAGCTAGGGTGTGGTGGCACACACCTGTAATCCCAGCACTCATGAGGCTGAGGCAGGAAGATCACCACAAGTTCAAGGCCAGTTTGGGTACATAGTAAGTTCAAGACCAGCCTGAACTACACCGTGAGACCCTGTCTCAAACCAGCGCTCAGAAAGAGCTCAAGCATTGCTTCCCAGCCACCAAAGATCCCCAACCTGGAAAGGATGGATCCAGACACATTCGCGAATAAGCCAGGCAAGCTGACTTTGCTCAGTGCTAAGAAAGAATCCATTGCTTGAGTCTCAAATGACAGTGCCTTAGAGCTATGCTTGAGACATGCTGGAGTAAAGTCCAGGCGGAGTCTCCTGAGACTGCTGTAAAGGCACTGAAAAGCCTGCTGCCAGCCCCACGTCCTGTCTGTATGACACAAGACACAAGCGAGGCACTTCGGTGTCACTGTCCCCCGTCTCTCCAGACGGGACTTTCTGGGTGCAGGACGGGAGCCGAGGCTCCTGCCATCTCTGTGCTGTGCTGATCTGTGTAATTACTTCACTACAACATGGTGACAGAAATGAAGGGTGTAATAAATGCGACGCCCTACCTCATCCTGAAGCCACCCCTCCCCCAGCCCGTGGAAAATTGTCTTCCACCCAGCTGGTCCCTGGCGCCGAAGGGCTGGAGGCCGCTGGTGTAAGGGGTCCCGAGCTGCCTGTGCCAGCCCTTCTCTGGATCTTCCTGGGGAAGAGTCCCCCGTCCGTGTTGCTTCTAATTCACACATGTATGCTTTCTCTGCTAGGCCGGCTCATGTCTAACTCCTAGGCCGTCAGAGATGCTAAGCAAGGAGAGAAGTTTCCCTCCCTGCACACCACGGGAGTTAGCTGTGGGTAAGTGGACAGTTCTGCATCAGTGAGCACTGTCACAGTAAGCTCCACCATCTCTGCTGTCACCATCCCTGCTGCCACCTCCACAGCCTCTCATCTTCCCAGCCACAGGCCGGATCGCAGGAAACACTAGGTGCCCGCTCCGCATCTCCAGCCCCTGGCTCTGACACTCTGCTTCCTGCCTCCGAGTCTGACTCTGCTCCATAAGCAGAGGCACAGAGGATCTGTCCTGTGTGACTGGCTTATCCCACAGAGTCCACAACGTCTGTCCCTGTTGTTGCATGTCAGAATTTCCTCTCTTTTTAAGGCTGTAAAATACTCCATCGTGTGGAACATGTTTGGTTTATCCCTTCATCTGTCTGTGGACACCTGGGCTGCTTCTGCCTCTTGGGCGCTGAGAATAACATGGCCATGACCACAAGTGGACCTGTACATCTTCCCGCCAATGCTGTCGGCTGTTTCCCAGAGGTGGAAATACTGGATCCTACGCGTGCTGGCTCGGTTTCTTCATCCGAGGATCCACCACGCGGTTCCCCACAGCAGCTGCCCCATTTCCTATCCCCGCCAACAGGGCACAGGTTGCAATTCTCCCACATCCCCTCCAACACTCGTAGCTGTGTCCTAGGAGAGGCTGAGCGAGCTGCCCCACCTGAGGAGCCAGGCCGCCCCGGGGGGTCTCCCGGCCCAGGAAGTGCAGGGCAGGGAAGGGGTCTCCAGTCCTGCAGAGCTCCACCCTCCCCCGCCAGCTTCCCGCAAATCTGTGGGGGTGCAAGGCAGACGCCCTCAGGGGTGGTGTGTTCCAAACAGCTTTGAGTCAGGAGCTGATCCCGAGGTGTGAATATGAGTCTGTTCACACCACACAGGTCGGCAGACCAGGGCATCCCCAATACGCAGCCCTGTGGGAATAGCTGTGCTGTAAACTTCAGTGCCAAGTTCACTGGACTGCACCAAGCAGCACCATCAGTGGTTAAAAAGGCCACGCGTGGAACGGGAGAAAATAGTCACACTCAAAGGCCTGGCGGAGGACGCGAACCCAGAACACTGCAGTTGGAGACAGGCCAGATGAGGAGGCAGCAGGCGAAGGGGCGCCCGTGCCTTCCCTCCCTGCAGCCGCTGGGCCCACAGGGCAGGTGGTACTGTAACCTGACCCAGGATTCCCGCAGCCCCTGCCACCGAGGCAGGGGATAATGACCCATTTGTATTCATAAGACTATGGTTCAAAAGATTAATTAAAAGGCGAGAGCATTTTTAGCCATCTGTGCTAATTTAGGGGAAGAATGAGAAATATAATTGCATTATCTGTAACTGAGAGGTTCGCACAGATCCCTCTTGGAATCCGAATATTAATGTCTCTCCGAGAGACAGTGCAACTTGAGCAAATAATTGCTGCCATGCCTCCCAAATTAGCTAAATCAAATGAGGATAATTTAAAATTTGGGGGGACCAGAAGTCATCTGCCAGTGAGAAGACAGGCTCTTCCCCCACAAGTTTGGGGAAACCAATCCCCAAGAGGCCAGCAGAGGGGCTGCTGCCCCCACCCACGCCTGGGCTGTCGGGCCGGGTTCCAACCACAGGGGCGGGGATGGACACTTTGGGCATAAATAATGCAGCAGGGAAATCAGGTCAGCAGCGGTGGGGACACAGGCCAGGCCCAGCGTGTCCCCCCGCCCACCTGCTTCCTCCTGAGCTTCCTTCAGAGCTCGGAGTTGGTGACCCAAAACCTCTATCCTCATGAGGCCACTGGGCAGCACCAGCCTGCAGGGCTGCCAGACCAATGCCATGCTAAAAAGCATGCAACCTAGTAGGGGTGCAGGGGGCTGGGAAGGCAGGTCCTGGGTCAAGGAAGGGGACCCTCACGTGTCCCAGCCTGGTTGGGCAGCAGCCTAAAGACTGGGCCTGGCCCCAGGGAGGTGGAGACCCAACCCCAGGGCCAGCTCTGGCCACCTGAGTCGGGGGGTGGGGGGGAGCCACACGCGGGGGCCTGGAGCTCCAGGGGGCAGGGCTCTCGGCAAGCTGGTGGGAAGATCCCGGACTCCTCGGGTTCCCCCCTCGTAGTTGATGTGCTCACAGCCGGGCCGGCGACTTGGTGAGGGACAAAAGGAAATGTGATAGTCACAGTCGCCTGCGTGCACAGAAGCAGGAGCACAAGCACTCACACAGCACTCACGTGTATACATGTGTTCATGGGCCTGCGTCCACCACACCCACAGCACAGAGACCGAGAAACGGAGTCTGGAACCTGGCCTAGGCGTGCACCAGCCCCCACTCCGGGCAGGGCCAGAGACCCCTTTCTGGGCTGGGGCCTCATTTCTGCAAACTGGCAGTGCAGGGCCCCTGGGGCTGGGAAGCTTTGCCCCGGACCTGCGTTGATCCCTGCCTGCTCTTACGCACCCCTCCACGGCATGGCTGGTCCAATATTGCTCCCACCACCAGTGCCAGGCAGTGACCGCTGGCCCCCCACAGCAGGCTAGTGAGTGTCTCAGTGTGGCATCTGCTCAAAGGACTGAGGATGGGGAGGGAGTTCCCCACTACGGTGCAACACTGACCATGGACTGTTATCCCCACAGGCTGTCACCAGGGCCCCAGTGTCCCCCATGCAGTGCCCCCTGGACACTGTGGTATGTGATTCCTGCCTGTCACTCTCCCTGCACACCCAGGTCACGTGACACACAGGGAAAATGAACCCAGAATCCACACCCAAGGTGCTATGTGCAAACATCCAACCAGGGCCAGGGAGACGCTTCTTCTCCCCCAGGCCTATCCCTGAGAAATGGTGACTGCGAAGTACCTCCCCCTTCCTGGACCCCCGCATTCATCCATGACCCTGCCGGGCCTCCCCACATCCCTCCCTCTGCAGGCCCCTGGGGACTCACCCCACCTCTTAGGGGGCTCACACAGTGAGCTTGCATCTCAGTCAAACCAAGTAGACACTCCCGCATGAGGACCAGTGGGTGGGCAGCCCTGTTCTGGACAGCTGGGGAAGACTAGGTCACACCCCAGGCCCTGACCTCTAGGAGTGACGGTCAGGGAGAAGCAGCAGGGAAGCTCGGACCTCAGCCACACTGCTAGCCAGAGTGTGGGTGCCAGGCTGTCAACCTCAGAGCAAAGCAGTTCCAGGGCCAAGGAAGCAAGGGCTTTGGATGACACAAGTTTGGGTGGGGCAAGGCCAGCCAAGGTTCCAGGGTCCCCTGTCTTATTATGGTGGGGTTAGGGAAGACTCCACTCTAAGGAAAACCACCCATTCCTGGATGGGCAGACTGAGGCCACGGGACTACAGAACCCAAGGTCAAGGTCACAGTCCCAGCTGCTCTTCCTTTTGAGTTCTTCCTGCTGCCCGTGGGGCAGGGGATTCTACATTCCCCATCCTCGGGCGGATCCACGCCATAAAGCACTCCCTCTGCTCAAGGAGACCCACACAGGGTCTTATCTGAGCTCTCTGTGAGCCCAGGTCTGCCACGGTCCCAGCCTAGAGCCCCTCACGCCCCCCCCATACCTATCCGTACCTACCCATGCCTGTCCTTCCTACGACCCTTCCCACAATCCTCCCATCGTGACCCACTGTACAGAAGGACATCTCCCTCTGCCCGACCCCTGAGAGCCTGCAGACTCATGCTCTCCCCACCGCCATTGACCTCCGCCTGCAGAGGGCCTTGAGGATGGCTCCTCTGCTTCCGGAGTTCAGGCTCGCTTAGCCTGAGGCTGGGTGCGGCCCCTCTGGGGACGGGGACAGGGGAGATGGAGTGGGACAGGATGGAGAAGCCAGGGAAAGAGACCCGAGGATGTCCACAGCGCAGAGTCAGGGTCACTGCAGGGGAGGCCAGGGAAAGGGGCACAGGTTCAGGGATGGGGAGGGGGCGGGGAAGGCTGTAGCCAGCGGGGCAGCGCCAGGGCTATGGCAGGAGACACAGGGGCTGCTGCGGTGGGTCACCCGGCATTGGGCAGGAGTGGGTGGGGAGAATACTTCAGGAATTGCTGTGGGGACAGGAGAGGAGCGGAGGGGGCTGAGGGTGGCGTTGCCAACAAACAGATTTATTCAAAGAACACAAGAATTTCACAGAATCCTGGACCAGATCAGCAAGTGCACTTCTTAGACAAGATAATGAGCTTTGCTCAAAGAAAGTCAACAGCTGGCTGTGTAAAGACGCTCTCTGCACACACGCGCATGCACACACACATGCACACACACGCGTGCACACCAAAGACACTTCACAGACATTTGACCCTGACATCTATTTTCAAAACAAGCTCAGTAGCACAAAGGCGGTGACCGAGGGTGAGGGGGAAAAGGTGAAACCCAGAAGCCACTCCGGCGGGGGCTGGGGGGGGACACATGACAGAAGGGCGGGAAAGTCTCACTGGAAGGCAAACCAGCCGATGGCTTCCCACCCAAGGACAGCACGCAGGAGGGCAGGACCACCTGTGCCAGCACACTCCCAGATGGCAGGAGGACGCAGAGGACAGGAGTGTCACAGTGCCAGGGTCGGCCACACCTCCATCAGAACACGCACGACGTGGCACTCTCAGAAGAAAGTGTTCTGTGCAACTGGAGAGCGGCGGGTAAAAGCCCCTAATTCGGAGGAGGAAGGCAAAGGTCCGAGCCGCCCTGAAGGTTTTCTAAAGGAAAGAAGGAGAGGGATTTCTGACCAGAGAAAGGGGCAAAGGAAGAAGTCTCAGGCTCAGACAGACAGAACAAACATGTAGATGGATGACGGGTAGATAGATAATAAACAGATGACAGAAAGAAAGATGATAGATGATACATATGGATGGATGATGGATAACAGATAAATAGAAAAAGAGACTGTAGATAGATAGATAGATAGATAGATAGATAGATAGATAGATAGATAGATAGACAGGTAGACAGACAGATAGACAGATAGATAGATGATATATGTGGATGGGTGATAGGTACATAGATAATAGATAGACAGACAGACTCCCAGAGCCAGGATGTGCAAAGTTGTGCCACTGTACAAAACCACGAAGCCGAAATTCAGTTCCTTAGTACACGAGTCAGCCGTTGCCCCTGGGCGAGAACCCCCTAAACCTCGGGCACTCGGGTCAGCTCACCTGAGGTCTCCCCTGCCTGCCTCTCCCCTGCTGGTCCGAGCTGACTGAGCAGAAGTGAGGTACAGGGGGACCAGCCCTGAGCTGTGCAGCTGCCAGGGGACCTGCATCCCCTGCTTAGCTCATGGCATGTGAGACCAGGGCCCCTGCTGTGTGGCCGCTGTGACGTCCCGAGGTCCCAGCTGCTGGATCCCATGTGCAGAGCTCCATCTGCTCGGATGGCTCAGGGCTCCAAAGTTCTTCCAGAAAACGGGGCTTCCGTCATGCTGGCTCTGGTATTTTTTGTTTTGCTTTGTTTTGCTTTGGCTTTTTCCACGCTTTTGCAAACTTCTACTCCAGGAGGGAAGAGAGCACATCATGTACTCTACAGAAAACGCCTACTGCTGTGTTACTGAAGGCGCTGCCAATCGTTCTAAAAAATCAAACCCAAAAATACGTCAGGGCTCAGCACAACGGTCCCTGACTCTCTGCTCTGAACTGTGACTGGGACAATGCCGCTCACTGGACCTGTTCCTCCCGTCACAGAGTGGGGGGGACAGGAAGAGAGCCTGAGGCTCCTGACTTACCCAGAGCTGCATTCCCAGGACCAGCTGGAAATGTCCTAGTGAAAATGTGCTTCATTCCGCACCTGGTGCCAGGACACTCCACCCTCCGCGGATGGATGTGCTAAGGGTTTGCAGCCTGCGCAGTGCGGGCAGGGCCTCTGCCGCCTGCCCTCGTCCGCAGCTCCAACCCGGGGCCCATGCCAGTGGGACGGAGCCGGGACTTGGACCCCTGCCTGCAAAGCCCATTCTCAGCGGCAGTGCTTCAACTTGGAAGGGGACACATGTCCCTGGTGGGCAGCGAGCCGTCTGCAGTGACCACCAAAAACACTTGAGGCACTTCCGGCAACTTACAAATGTAGGTGACAGACAGACAGACAGATGATTGACAGATACATAGATACATAGAGCTGATAGGTGATAAATGATTGATGGCTGGATAGATGAGAGATAGATAATTGATAGATATGTAGATACACAGAGTAGGTTGATGACAGATAATGGATGGACAGGCAGATGAGAGACAGATAACTGATAGAGGGATGATAGACAGATAGATAGATAGACAGACAGCAGATAAAGGCAGGGCTAAACGTCCACGCACCCCTCTCACCCTGTCACCCCCTCCCTGCCCCAGTTCCACTCAGCTAAGAGATGACAGCGTGTTTCTTTTGTTACAGATTTCACACCCCAAATACTACATGTGAGAAGGAAGGAGCCAGGCTGGGGTCCCAGGCAGCAGGCTTGTGGAGCAGAGAGGGGTCCCCCGTTCTGACACTCTCAATTCCATCCCACTCTGTCTCAACCAGCAGCAGTGACACTTAATTTATGAAAGTCGCCAGGTGGGGGTGGGGACAGGAAGTGACCATCTTCAAGGGAAATGGTGCTCAGAGCAGAGCGAGCAGCAGAGACGGAGCCAGGGCCTCCCCGAGTCCAGGCAGAGGACACCCCAGGCCCAGTCTGCACCCGCTTCCTCCAGCCCCGCAGTCCTCATGCTGCCTCTGCTGGGCCTCGAGGGACCCCAGAAACTCTGCCCACCCCCGCACACTCCCAGGGGTCTCCCTGATCCCCCTCACCCTTCCACTCCCCTTATAGACCCTGACAGCCTCCAGGTGCTTCTTCAAACAGGCCTGACCTTTTAGAGGGCTTCAAGTCGGGATAGCGTTTCCTCCCCACCCCTCCCCACTGCCCCCAGCCCCATCCCCTCCCCAAGGACCCCAGCCCCACCCCCTCCCCAAGCACCCCAGCCCGCACACTGGACAGCGCACCTGTAACCTGAGTGACCTCCTTGACAGCATCACCATCCCTGGTCTGCACAGGGAACCCGAACCCCATTTGCTATCGCACATTCCACACATTCCGTGGGTTTGGTCAAACACAGAATGGCAGGTGTCACCACTAGAGGTCATTCAGGGCCATCACAATACCCTAAATCCCCTCCTGCATCACCCTGTCACCCCCTCCCTGCCTGCCCCTGGCAGCCTGTCACACCAGACCCTGCCTCACTCCCCCCCCTCCCAGGTGTTGGCGCTGTGAGGAGCTGAGCCCCAGGCTTATGGCCACCAAGCTGCGCACACCCAGCCTCCCCGGAATGGGCTCGCCGGCCCATCCCCCTGTCCCAGCCCCCCCTGTCCCAGCCTGCCCTGGCTCCATCATGCTTGCTCCATCTGAGCCCCTGCTGGGTGGCGAAGCTGCTCCTCTCTACAAGACCAGCAGCAGCAGCAGCAGCGATGTGGTCTGGGCCCCACCAGGAGGAGCAGACAGGTGACAGCAAGGCCCCTGCAGACAAAGGGAGCAAGAGTTTGGGAGGAGCCTGAACTCCCATTGCTGAGACAAAACACCCAACACCCACCTAGCCGGTCGTGGTGGCTCACGCCTGTAATCCCAGCACTTGGGAGGCTGAGGCAGGAAGATCGTTGTGAGTTCGAGACTAGCCTGGGCTACAAAATGAGCTCAAGGCCAGCCTGAACTGCATAGCAAGATCCTGTCTCAAAAAAAAAAAAAAAAAAAAAAAAAAAGACACCCAACAACCAACACCCAACATGAAGGAAGGAAAGGTTTATTTGGCTCGCAGTGTGTGGAGGTTTCAGTCCATAATCAGCTGGCTCCGGGGCAGGGTGGCACAGCACAGGGGCAACACTTCAAGGCAGCAGCCAGAGCAAAAGCAGCCAGAGCACAAAGGAGAGAAGAGGCCTCTTCTCCTCCCTTACATTGTAAGCAGCCCAGCAACCTACCTGGGCAGGCATAGCACTCACAAAACCTCCTGCCCTCCTCTTGCACAGCTGAGGATGTTTACCAAGTGAGGACCCTGGCCCCCTGCTGAGTCTCTGTTAACCTTGTAAACTTCTCAGGTTGACACAGTGGATCAACCCTAACAACCCTGGTCCCCTGACTCTGAGGTCCTGGGAGCCACGAGCCTGTCACATCCCCCAGCAGAGGTGTGGCTGCCCCAGATGTACTCTGGGTGGGGTGAGCTGGGGTGTACAGAGGAGGCAGAGAAGCCGGGGACCCGTCCAGCGAGGAGACAGGTGGGCTGGGGACCGACAGGCAGGCAGGGTGAGCAGGGGAAGAATGCAGTGGGGACGGAAAACAGTGAGACAGCCAAGGCCACAGTGCCCCCGGGCGTCAAGGAGAACCAGGGGAAGGGGACCGAGCAGCGGCCATGTGGAGGACAAGGGGCGCAGGGAGTGAGAGCCAGAGGAACCGGCAGAGGGAAACACGAAGCTGCTGTGTTCTCATGGGGGGGGTCCCCTGCTCCGGGGGGGGGCTATGCCTGCCGCCGTTCCTTGAAGGTCAGAAGTTTGCCTTTGCTCCTCAATGACAGAGGAGCTGAGGGTCTAAGCAGAGGCCTGGGATGGACGCAACCGAGACCCCAGACGCAGCCATAAAGGTGTCAGCACTAGGGTCGGAGACACCAGAGCCCTGCAGCAGGACAGGGGCATAGGGGGCGTCACACAGACGGCAACAGGATGCAGCGTGTCATGGAGGGACCACCACCGTGTGACCCTCAAGGGCAGGAGCAGAGGCTCAGGGTCAGGGGGCCACTGTAGGAGGCTATCTAACGGCACTGGGCGCAGGAGTTTGTCAGCCCAGCTCAGAGCTCAGGTCTCCTTGATGGAGAAGCAGCCCCGGGTTGCTGGAGCACAGCCCCACAGCCTCACCCCTCACCCACCCCGCCCCAGGGACACCAGGGGCCGCTCCCGCCGTGTGGAGGGACCCGGCTGCCGCACAGCACACAGCTCCCCACGTGGAGTGAGGGGGAACTCAGGAGACAGATGGTGAGGAAGCATCCCGGGCGAGTCATCCTAACACATCCCAAGAGGCGGGGAGGGTACCGGAGGGGCCGCCCTGTCCCCCACCCCCGCCTCAGTGTCACTCAGCCCTCCTTGCCACCCGTGGTCCATGGCAAAGGTCCTGGAGCCTCAGGGTGAGCAACCAAGCACATGTGCTGCACAGCTGCCATCAGCGGCAGGGGAGGGGGGACAGGCCACCCTCCCCCCGCCAACTCTAAATGAAGGACAGGACAGTGTGCCCAGGTGACACCAGCCCTGGCTCCTGTCTGCGGCAGATGGGGGACATGGAGGAGAAGATCCAGCACTCGCGCTTCTCGCCAAGGAGAACAGGTGTGTGGGGATTGGGCACCGCCCAGCCCCGTGTCCTGCTCTCCAGCGCCCGGGACAGAGCCTGCCCACTGTGTTCGCTGCTGTATGCTGAGAGGAAGGTGCTGCTCCGTGGACAGCGGGGCCCCAGCAAGGGTGCTGCCCGCATAACTGCTGTCAGAGAGCTTGCTGCTTTCCTGTTCCAGGGCCTGCCACGCACAGAGGCCAGTGGCCAGGTGTGGAAAATGCAGGACGGACACCGCAAGGGAGGCCAGAGGTTGAGGACCAGGCCCCGGGGAGGGGACCCAGCACAGCTGGGCCAAGTTGGGCATGACAGTGGCCAGGTGAGGAAGGACAAGGACACAGGTCAGACCCCAACGGCTGTGCACGGCAGATCTCGGGGAACAGGGCAGAGAAAGGAAAGGATGGCCCAGAACCAGAAGCCCCGAGCAGACAGACAGACAGCCGAAGGGCAGCCCGGGGATCCTGAATGGTCCATGGCTGAGTCTCCCATGCCAACCAGAAACCTCCGACAAGACGGAAGCAGAGAGTAAAATTCCAACACAGGTGCACCCGTGCCACGGCAGGAGGGCTGGCAGGGAAGGGGGGAGGGACAGAGAGAGAAAGGCGGGAGGGAGGGATGGGGTCCCGCGTGCTCCTGAACCCCCAGCAGGCACCGGCTGGGCCTCGAGCTGCCAGGTGCACATTTGAGCCCCAGCCTGGAATCAGTGAGGACAGAAGCACCAAAAACTCAAAAGGTGCCCACGACCTAACCCCTCTCTGCGTGTTCATAAGCACTTCCAGCCGGTGAACTGCGGGTTTTCTTTGCCGCCACCTGTTTCTCCCCACGGAGGGAAAGTGATTAACAGTGCTGAAAAGAAAGGAAAGGTGAAACTCCTGACAGTGGCTGAATCACTGGGACACAAATCACATCTGCCCTCCCCAGGAAAGCCTTGGCAGAGGGAAACTGAGGCAGGGGCTTCCCCCCGCCATCATCTCGTGCACTGGCCCTAGCCTCCAGCACAAGTGCCCTCGGGCCCAGCTGTCCAGGGATCAGACTCCGTGTCTCCCTGTCCCCTCGGGGCCTGTTTGCTGCATGGGACCCTTGAGGAAGTCACAAGGCAAGAGGACACAGCCCGTGACAGCCACCCCACACAGGCCAGGTATGGGTCAGCGCCATGTTTAGGGTGTCACCCCAGGCACGAAGACTCGCTAGCTTATTTCCTCACGTATTCACTTGTGAACTGTGCAAAAATCCCGCAAACACATACAGAGAGCTTTGCAAGGTTCTTGGGGACAGAAAACAGCTGCAGCAGCAGGGCCCATGCCCCCGTCTGGCTCCCCCGTCCCCCCAGCTCTCCCTGAAGAGAAGTCTCTGGCCAGCTGCAAAGTGAGCTCCCGGCTCTCCAGCCCCACATGGCAGGCTGGCCGAAAACCCCACCCTGCTCTCCCCAGGCCTCCCTGAGTCCACACCCTGGAGCTGGCGTAGCAGAGTCATTGTCCACGGCGTAAACCTCGGGGAAGAATCTCCTCGCAGTTCTGGAGGCTGATGTCCAGTGTCAAGGTTTGGGCACCGCGGGTTCCTCGGGGACCGCTCTCCTAGGTCTGTAGACAGCCACCTCCCTGCGTCTTCACAGCATCCCTCAGGCCCATCTGCATCCGAATGTCCCCTTCTTGTAAGAATGCTGGTTGGACTGGCCTGGGGTCCACCTCCTGGCTTCGTTTCACCTCAATTCCTCTTTAAACATCCTGTCCCCAAACAAGGTCACAGGTACAGGTACTGGTGGAGAGGACATCAGGGCCTGAATTAGAGAGGGGCCCCCACCACCCCCAGCTTCTCCGAGCCTTGAGCCTGTCTTCTAAACACCAGCCCTTCAGGCCCCCAGAACAGAGCCACCGGGCCAGGCTGGGGAGACGCTGGGCCGTCACCCTCTCCTCTCCACACACAGGAGGCGAGTGAGATTGGGCGGCCCTGTGACAACCAGGCTCCCGGGCAGGAGAGGACATTAGCACGTTCCCTGACAGAGAAAGTCCTTTAAGAAGAGACAGGAGCACAAGGTCAGCACTGTCCAGCCAGACCGTCCACTCAGCAGCTAATTAGACCGCCAGCCTTAGAGGTGTACGAGACCAGCTCTTCAGTGATAATTTTTAAAAAGGAAGGCAGCCCCTGGGTGGGAGGGCTTTGGCGTTTCGTCTGAATTCCATAATGAATAATTTATATAAAAGCTTTATTGGAGCCCAGAGTTCCACAATAAATGTTCCATGAGAACAGACGCAAATATTTCAGCATCGATATCCCTCTGGTGGATCCAACTGATGGACCAAACCAGATTTGAGCTGCCACACTGCTTATTTACAAAAAATATCATAATCTCACGTTTATTTGCATTTTTCCAGGCACCCGCATGGTGACGGATGTGAGAGGGGTGCAGTGGCAGCAAAGGCAGCTGCTGCTCCTGCTCCGGAAGGAGGAGGGGGCGGGGTGGGTGCAGGACGCACAGGGAGGACCACAGCTGCCCATGCCCTTTGCCTACCAAGCAGCAGTTAGCAGACCGGGAAGGAGAAGGGCCCGCTCCAGGCTGAGGAGAAGCATTCTGCCCCTTAGCGCCTGGGGCTCAGGGAGGAGAGGGAGGTCTTCCCCGATTCTGCACCCAGGGCTTGAGGCACATGGATAGGGAACAAGGAGACCCTGGTTCAATCCTCCTCCTTGTCCTTGTGAGTAAGATGGGAATGAGAACCCTCCTCCGGAGACACCCTCAGGACAATGCCCACACCCAGCCAAGGCTTCCTGGATAGCCGAGAGCACCAGAAGCCCACACTGACAACTTTCATGCTCCTGTCTCCATGGCATTGGGGACGGGGACACCCAGGGGTGCAGCCCCCCGTACTCACCACCCAGCGGTCCTCCAGGCCTAATGTCTTCTGAACAGCTTTCTCCTGAACAGTTCTGCTTCTGAACAGCTTATCTTTCTCCTAAGTATCTGTGTGTCCTTAGCAGGAGGCCAGCCGGTCACTCTCACTGTCCCTCTGAGGGTTTCTCTGTCCCCCGACCCTACACAAGCCCAGAGAGAGGGGACAGCAATGGAGGAGATACAGGGCCACCTCTGTCCCAAGGGCTCGTGGGAGCAAACTGTGCTTTCTGCCGCTGAGGATACTCGTCCCTGGGTGGTAGGGGAGGGGACAGGTGGGGCAACACAGTTGAGGGGCCAAAAACAGTCCAGGTTCCTATACATGACAAGGACAGAATTGCCAAGCATATGGCTCATAGTATGTAGTGAGTTTATTAAAGATCTCAGCACAGGACGAGCAGAAGGACCAAGAGGACAAGAAAAAGGGGTTTGATAACGCAGGCTTCTGGCACTTTTGGTCGGAGTCCGCAGCCCCAGGCGCGTCCCACTGTCTCCCTGCTGACGTCAGCGATCCTCAGGACCGCCTGAGCCTAAACCTGGTGTCCTGTACTGGTGAATGGAGAGCCAGGTGCTGAGCAGAAAGGGGCAGGGACATTGGCAGAGGAAGCAAATGTGTCTGGTTGGGGCCTGTGGTCCCGGGGGTGGGGGCCACCCGGTCACCAGGGTTTCTAAGCGGCGTGCGAGTGCTGCTAACAGAGGCTGCTGAGAAGCAAGCAGGCTGTGTGTCCCCCCACCCCCGCAGGCAGGACAGTGTGGTGACGAGTGCCCCACCCAGGGCAGGAACCTGGTTCTGACTCCTCCCCTCTCGAGCAGAGCACCCAGGGAAGAGTCCACTCCCTCTCCTGGGAAACAGCAGCACAACCATGTCGACTTCAGTCAGTTACCGTGTGCGTGCTGGGGATGGGGAGGTGAAGCCCTGGGCCTGTGTCTGGATGTGGACAGCTCCACAAGCTTTCACGTCACTGTCCAGAAATGTGGTCAACCGCCAACAGTGCATCAGGCCCAACATGCCAGCCATTTGCATAGGCTGGCCCATGATTGTTTTCAGCCAATCAGCACATGGAGTTCCCTGGTGACTATCAGCTGCAGGAGCGGCTTGTGACCTAGGTTGGCAAAGAAGAGGAACAGGGATCGGGGCACCGTCCCAGCTAAGAACTATGAGGCCGAGGGACATCAGGCAGAGAAGCACACCTGCGAGGCATGAAGCCAAGGGGCTCAGCCCAAGGCCACTGGGGACAGGGAGTGGGTGGAGCCCAAAAGAGCCTTAAGGGGCGGGGACCACGATGAATCCAGGGAGCCCAGGGCAGCCCAAATCTACAGGACAGGGCACCCGAGAGGCGGCAGCCACAGAAGCAGAGCTGGGAGCTGGCGGGGTACAAATGACACTCAGCAAAGCAGTGAGCAGAGTGCGCAGCCAGGGAGCAAAGCCCAGAGGATGGGCAGAAATGGCACCCAGTGTGCCCACGGCTGGACCGGCAGCCTCGGACTCCAGTGAGCAGGGCCCGGAGCGGGTGCCTCAGCCGGGGGACTCATGGCCGTCCCAGATCGAACACCCAGCAGGACCATCTAATGTCCAAAATCACCTGAAACGATCCAAGTCTTTCCAAGGAACATAACTGCATCCCAGAGCAAAGCTCAAAAATAATTTAGGAATTTTTATAAAGCCAGCAACCAATAAAAAGTTTCTTAGCTCGCAAAGAAGTGTGAGGACACAACCCATAATAAGATGAGAAGTCAACCAGAAATGACTCAGAACAGACAACTCTGTTAGAATCAGCAGTTAAGAACATTCCAGAGATTATTGCAATCAGGCCCCGTATGCTGGAAAAGTTGGACATGAAAAGTGTAAAAAGACCCAGATCAAATTTGCGGACATGGTAGTGATAATATCTGAGTGGGAAATACAATGAATGAATGAATAGCGGATTCCACACTGGGAAAGAAGGGGTTAATTAACTTAAAGACACTAAAATAACATAAAACAAAACTCAGCCAGGAAAAATAACTTCTTAAAATGAACAAAAACTTGGTGCCTCTAAGCTGAGCTTCAGGCAGCCTGACATTTGTGTGATTGAAGTCACAAAAGGATGGGGGAAGGGACATTTTTTTTTTCAAGAAATGGCTGAAAATATCAAGTCTGAGGAAAACCACACACCCCCAGATTCAAGAAGCCTGAAGAGCCTCAAGTACAAGACATATAAAGGCTTCTTTCAGTACTGAGGGTTGATCCCAGGATCTCTGCAATGAACCACAATCCCCAGCCCTTTTTCACTTTCTTATTCTGAGATTGGGGTGTCACTGAAGTCACTAAATTACCCAGGCTGTGCTCAAGCTTGCCATCCTCCCGCCTCAGCCTCCTAAAGTGCTGGAATTGCAGGTATGTGCCACCATAGCCAGCTTTTAAAAAGGAAAAGAAACAGAAAGACACATAGCCATCAACTTGCTTAACCCTAGTGACAAGGAGAATACTTCAAAAGGACCCAGAAGGGACAAAACATGTCAGCTACAGAGGACGAAGGTCTCAAATGGCTGCGACTTCTTACCGGAAACACGCAAGCGAGATCACAGTAGACAACATGTATACAGCGAAAGGGAAAGCACAATGGGCCCAGAATCCCACAGGGGGAGGCTGTGTCCTCAGATGAGATGCAGTGACCATGCTCCCCCGTCCCGCCCTCTGGGCACATCTGTAACAGCTGGATTTAGGCAAGGACTCTGAAAAGTAAATCGCAGAAGGGAGAGAGAGACTCAAATCTCAGAGTTCAGTCTCTAACTAGCAGAAGGTCACCCATTTCCTCCCCAGTCACCTCGGGAGGGTGCAGCGGGGCACTGCCACCCACAGCAGAAGCCTCAAGGGGAGCCCTCCACTTCCAGCTCAAGAGCAAGACAGGAGTCTCCTGGTACTCAGGGAGAAGGTAGAAAACCCACATCCTGCTCACTGCACTCCCAACCCAGCCTGCAAGCTTCTCATGGCGTTTTTCACTGGAACCCAACAGGGACCCACAGGAGCAGAAGCTCCATCCAAGGGAGGAGAACTTCCTGCCCTGCCCACAGTCCTGTGACCCCAAGAAGGCCTGAGAAATCCCCACTGCTCTTTCCTCCTTCCATGCTCTGCCGCCTAGCACCTGGTTAGGCACAGTCATAGCCATGCATATCAGGAAAGGTGACCAGGAGCCCCACTGTGGCCACAGGACCACTGGGCTAAACAGCACCCAGCAGATGGTAGAGCCACACCCCAACTGCATGTGAATGCAGAGTCCCAGCCTCCCCCAAGCTGCCCTAACCTGAAGACCCACTCCAAGGCAGTACACCTGCAGGGCAGACAAAAATGCCGTCCATGCACCAACCTGGGAGTGGCCCACAGGAGGCAGCTTAGAACACAGGGCTTGGAGTCAGCCAGGTCTGCTGCTCGACAAAACAGAAGAACCAACACTTTTTCATGTTTAAACACAGTTGAGCGTCTCCTAGCAGGATATTCAACATGTTCCAGAAACAATCCAAAATTATATGGCGTATAAAGAACCAGAAAAAATCTCAACTTACTCAGAGAGAATAATCATTGCCAACGAAAAGATGGCAAAGATATTGAGATTATATTTTTAAAGCAGTGCATTGTTCTGTTTTTCATTACTATATTGAAATATCAAGGCAGCTTATTTTACAAAGAAAAGAAGTATATTTAATCACAGTCCTGTGGCTAAAAGGCCCACATCTGATGGTGGCCTTGCTGTTGGAATCCTGGGGAACACAGGCATCACACAGCAGGAGATGGGGTGTGTGTGTGTGTACATGCGTGTGTGCCTGTACACATGTGTATTCTCTGTCTCTCTCTTCCAATGGGCCTACCAGGATTCTAATACTAGTCGAATCTTAGTCACCCCAAAGCCCCCACCCCAAAACCACCTACAGCCAAAGTAAGCCCCCACCCTCCTAATAGCTCACACTGAGGATTAAATTTCAACACATGAACCCTTTGGACTACCCTTAACCCAGAGGCAAACCATGGCCAGCAGCTGTTATAAACATACTCCAACAAGCAACTATGAACACTCTTGAAACAAAAACTAGAGACTGGCATAGTAGAAAACATAAATAAAAACAAATGGAAATTGTAGAACTGAAAAACATTTTTAGATTCACAGAGGGAGATTCAAAGTAGATCTGAAACACTGGGTGGAAATCTACTGTCAAATCTTAGCAGAAAGAGTAATTATTGAAAAGGGTTCAGGAATCTCTGGCTGATAAAAAAAATAGGCAGCCCTAATGCTCATGTCATCGGAGCTCCAGAAGGAGGGAGAAGGGCCCCGTGCTTTCCCCTGGGTTCCTTGAGAACATAACAGCTGGAAGCTTCCTGGATTTGTGACGGCCAGAAGAATCAGAGAGTGCCTCAAGCAGGACACACCCATAGGGTCCAGCTCTGCCAAACTGAGACCCCTGAGGCACCTTTGAAATGGGGAGGGACACACACGCACTGTGACACAGCAGTCCCTACAACATGCCCAGACATGGAAGTGGCAGAAATGGTCCGTTAAGGCCCCAAAGGACACATCTACATGGTCACTTCCATGGTTCCTTTTTCTCCTTTACTGCAATTCTCTTCCAACCCCACCTAGTGGGTTCAGCACTCCATGAGCTATCACAGTAGCACCTGGGAGGTGGCTCGGGGCAGACAGAGGAGGAAGAGGTAAGCGGGAAGATAGAGAAGAGGGCGGAGCAGCTGCGAGGTGATTCTCCCCCTGGCCCTCGGCCCAGGGCCACCTCTACTCCGGGTCCTCCCAGCATGTGAGGCGTCCAGGCTCTGGGGCCCCTGCTGCCCCCGCACAGGTCACCCGGCTCCATCCTCACTCCCGGGCACCCTCAGCCACACCTGCATCCACGTCCTTTCCCCAGTGAGCCAAGCAGGGTGGTGACTCAGGTGCACTGAGCTGTAAGCATTGGGGCCTTCCCCCCGAAGTTCCCTGGTGCACTTGGGTGAGGATGGGGTCTTTGGTTCCCCTGGAAAGACAGAGAGACCTCACTCCTGCCCCAGCCCTTGAAATTGGGGTCAGGTGGAGGGATCCATGGCCCCAGGAGGCACAGCACCACATCCACCCGAGAGCCAAACAAGGGACCACAGTGACTCAATCACCACATCTTCAGTGTCCGCACAGCCTGGACCGGGGCCACACACACGGGCTCTCTGTGTGCCTGTGCATGTATCTGTCTCCAAATCTACCCTTTAATAAAGACCCTGCCGTACTGCATTAGGGATCGTTCTACAGCCCAGGTCCAGACCAGCGACCTCCCCAAGAATCCCATTTCCAAGAACGGCCACATTAGCCTGGCACGGTGCCACATGCCTGTAATTCAGCACTCAGGAGGCCGAGGCAGGAGGATCACGTGTTTACATCCAGCTGGGGCTACACACCCAGAACTTGTCTCAAAAAAAAAAAAAATCAAAACCAATTATGACCACGGCCTGTGATACTGGCCATGGGGCTTCAACCTTTGAGTTTGAGGGAGACACAATGCACCCCAAAACCCACCCTGTGAGCCTGAGCAGATGCCCTTATCACACAGCAGTGCAGAGTGCAGTGTGGGGGCCGAGCAGCCTTGCCCGGCAGGATGGGCTGCAGGGTCCTGTGCCCCGTGACCCGTGTGCGTCCGCTCTCTGCTTCCTGTTGGGGGCAGGGCCGTGTCAGTGATCAGGGGCAGAGGATGCTCTTCACAGTTGCAGCATTTAGGTGAGAAAGCACGGTGGAGATGGGCTGTGGTGAGCCCTCAGTGGACATCCCGTGTCCAAGAACTTTCCAGACGAGGCCCAGTACCCCACCTGGCACCCACAGCAGTGCCAGCTTCCACACATCTGCCAAAGATGAGCAGGGCAAAGTGAGTCCCCAGACTGTCACAATTCTAACTTCTCTCGAGAAAAACCACCAGGTGACAGCTCCCTCGCCAGCACCTCTGCTCGCTCCCAGTCACTGCCCACTGGCCTGGTCACTACCCCGTAGGGAACCTGCAGCTGGGCTGATGCAGAGCCCCAGAACCAAGCAAATGCAAGGTGCACTGGGGGTGGGTGCCCCTCTGGTCCAGCCCAGCTCACACAGAAGTGTTGGGAGTGTCCTCGGCGACCCACAAGATGTACTGTTGGTGAGACTTAATAAACCGCCACATGAAATATTTACCCACTTACACCGGCTTAAGTAATTTAAGTTTGGAAATCAGCATCATGTTTTCATTTTTAATGAGTCCCCATAAAGCAGTCTCTTCTGTCACCGGCAGGTGCTGGGGGCAGGAGCTGCCACAGCCAGATGCAATTTTAATCTCGCTCTACAAACCATGCTGAATAATGCACCACGTTGGCAAGAGCTGTGCCCGCAGCCACCAGGCAGGTGGGCCTCTCTGCCAGTGCATGTGTGACACTGGCTCCTACCCCTGGCCCCCGCCAGTGGCTGAAGGACACTGGATGCTTCGCATGCAGAGTTCCCGGGCCATGGTCAGCTGAGCCTCAGCTGAAAGCCCTGCATCCTCGTCACTGGAACTGTAAATGTGCTGGCTGGCAGCTCTGCAGACCTGACAAGACCCGGAGAAGGATGGGGCGATGGCTCTCAGGTCAACTTGACCAGGCCCAGGGACACCCCAGTAGCCACTAACCCTTGTTCCTGATGTGTGTATGCAGATGTTTCCAGAGGAGGCAACCAATGGAATCAACATAGTGAATAAAAATCCTCACCAATATGGGGACGTCACCTGGGGACTTGGGGTGGCATCCCCCAATCCACTGAGGTCCCCACAGAACAAAATGGTAAAAGAAAAGCAAATTTGCCCTCTCTGGTGAGCTGGGATGCTGTCTTCCCTAAGCTCCTGGTTTTGGGGCCTTTTTGACTCTGGAACTTAACACCAGTGGCCTCCACGGTTCTAGGTCCTTGGCCTCGGCCGGAACTGCAGCCACAGGCAGCTGGCCACCTGCAGAACACAGGTCACCTTCCCTCCAAGATCAGGTGGGCCATTCCTATAGCAAATCCTTTGCTGCATCTAGACAGCCACCAACATCAGTATCAGCCACCTGCACAGCCACCACGGGCTCTGTGTGAGGCTGGATTCAACCAACCCAGATGGAAAATACTCAGGTCAAAACTGGCAGCTGCTCACAAGGAGAGTCTCTTAAAGGGTTAATCTCACATGCAACACGTGACCAAAAAATTCAATGAGTGCTTAACTGTTTTTACACTTATTACAGTAAAAGACACATGGCCATGAATCCCTCTCAAAATGCTTCCCTGGCTTTGAACACAGCCATCCCAGCATTCTCGCCACTTTCGGAAGCAGTCCCGGAGCCCTTTCCCAAGTGCCTTCACAAGACACAACCAAAAACATGGTGAACGCTGCTGCCCAGCGCCGTCTGACAGAACAGCGGGCTTGTAAAGCCACAGTGCTGCGTCCTGGTCCACTTCATTTACCAAATCTGGCGCTATGTGACCTCCGGCTCTTCCCCAACGTCAAAATGACCACACGAGGAAAACACTTTGAATGGATTCAGGACATCAGAGTAGCCAGAACAGCACAAGTACAGACGCTCAGGAAAGAGGACGCCAGAGCTGCTCCAGAAAGTGGCGAGGGGTGAACGTGTTCAAAGTGAGGGGAGGGTTTCGACAGGGATGAGTAACGATATAATTTCTACTACAATGTACTTTTAATTTAAATATTCACCATTTTTTCCTGTAACACCCGGGAAGCTGGGATTAGACTATTGGTTACCAGCGACTGGGGAGACCAGAGGAAGTGGGGAGAAGGTGGTCCATGGGGCGGGGGCAGTGCTGCTGTTCAGTGGAGGGGCAGAAAGCACGGCCAAGGCGATTGATTCCCAGGAACGCAGAAGACGAGCTGAACACGCCGCCATAAAGAAACTAGCAGTGCCTAGGTGACGGATATGATTATTGCCCTTGATCACCACCCAACGCAGACATGGATCAAAACATCATAATCGCACCTCATAAACATGTACAAATATTATGTCAATCAAAAAATAAAGAAGGAAAACAATTGCATCTGTCCTGATCAGATACAAGCTTCGCTCTTGCTATTATACCCTGAACAATTCAGGAAGAAAATCATTTACACAGCGTTTCTACTGCATGGGGTATTCCGAGTAATCTGGAGATGATTTAGTCTACGGCAGGACCCGGGCCGAGCTCGCTGGTACAGCGCGTTCCTGGCTTGGCAAGGCCCCAGCCTCCACCCCCAGCCAGCATCACAAGACAAACAAACCACAAAATCTGAAGTATATGGGAGAGCACACAGGTTCCGTGCAAATGCTGCACCACCTTCTATGAGAGACTTGAGCATCTGCAGATTCTGGCGTCTACAGGGGTCCTGGAACCAAAGCCCATGGATGCCGAGGGACGACTGAAACCTAAATACATCCGTACATACTCGCACACACGTACACACACAGGCACACATGTGCACACATATCCTCTTGGCTCTATTTCTCTGCAAAACCCTAACACAGAAGATTATCCTAGATTGTGCTGGAGGAGGGACACTGTGGTCACCAAGGGTCCTCAGAAGAGGGGGGCAGGACCAGAGTGTGACAAAGACTCTGGCTTGGAGATGGAGAATGGGCAAAGCCACAGGGCATGGGGCTTTCAGAAGCTGAGAAAGGGGAGAAACTGAGGCTCCCTGGAGCCCATGGCAGGAGGCAGCCTGAGCACCTGAGTGAGACTTGGACCTGGAGACAGCCAGGGAACAGGTCAGCCAATGTAAGCCACCCGTCGGCGGTCCCATGTCCCAACAGCAGGAAACCCATACAGAAAGCCTTGTCCAGCTCCTGCTCACAGGGCCATTCAGGTCCTCTCACCACTTCCTGGCTCTGACGGGGCAGGTAGCCGGCAAACTCCGATGCCTAAGTCTCCTCTCTGGAAAAGGACAGCAGGTCCTGGAGAAGCTGGCTTGGTCTGCAGGTGACACCCAGGAAGCAGCCACTGCCACCTCTTCGGGCTTCATGAGGAGGACACAAGTCATGCACACTGCACTCGGGCCCCATGTGGAAGGACCTAGTGTCCGCAGTGCATCCCTGGACGCCTAGGTGAGGAGGAAATAAGAGGCGGGGGCTCGGCCAGGAGCCTCGAGGCTGAAGGTAACAGATGTGGCACTGGGTGAGAGGAGGGCTGGGGCTGGAGATGCCGAAAGGGCCCTCCGGCCTCCATGCCAGCCCCGGAGGACAGGAAGGAGGGGGAGACACCTCCTGCTCCTCTTCACCCGGCAACCTGAGCCCCACAAATGTTTTGTTCATTCGCACCTCCCACATTCTGTGTCTGGGCACAGGTTCAGGCCTGGCTCCGTGCAGGGGATCTGAGAAAGGAGACTCAGCCCCGCCTCGCACAGCCAGAGGCCGGCGTGGAGGAAAAGAGCCAGCAAGGCGCTGAGGCCGCTGGAGCCGGCCTGCGCAGAGGGGGCCCGGGCAGATGGGGGAAGGCCCCTCCACCCTGCCGGCTCAGCACCTGGTCACAAACTGCCAGGACCCAGGGAGGATCCAGATGGCTCCCACCGAGACAGGCAGCTGCCATCTGGCTGGAGAGGGGCACACAGGATCCCTGCAACTCCAGAGAGGACAAGCGGGTGCCAAGGGCCAGGCGGGAGGGAGGCCCAGGCTCGGTCCACGATGCCCTGAGGTCAGGCAGGGCCTCCGCTGGCTCTGGCCTGGGTGATGAGGAGCATGGGCACCCCTGGCAGAGGGGGTGAAGGCCAAGGAAAACAGCTGGGACTACAGCCTGGAGCTGCAGATGATGAGGTCCAGGCAGGGCCTCTGCTCAGAGGCGTGTGTTACGGTTTCTATCTGGACGTCCCCCAAAGCCTTGCGGGCACATAGTGAGGCTTCTGGAAAGGGAATGGATCCTGGCGGTGCTGTCGCTGACTGGCTGTAGGGCGGGACCCCAGGCGGGTCACTAGGGGCGTGGCCTGGAGGTGTTCATCTCCCTCCCTGGCTCCTCCCTCCATCTCTCTGCGTCTTGGTCTCCATGAGGTGAGCAGCTGTCTTCCACCAGACCCTTCCACCGTACCGTCCTGCCTTGGAGCCGGCCTCTCCTCCTTCAAGTTGCAAGTCTCGGGTACTGTGTGTCAGCAACAGGGGCAGGAGCAATGTGGCACTTGCTTGGGGGACAACAAAAGCAACGGCAGCCCAGACACAGGCTGCAGAGGCCGGGTCACCTCGGAGCACACACCGTGTTTCCTCTACCCGCTGGGAACCATTACTTCCTGTCCACCCTGGTCCCCGTCTGCATGCAGCAGCTCACAGTCACCTGTCACCCTCCTAGCCCATGTGGCTGGGCTGCACCACAGGCACAGAGGCTGTTCAGGAAAGTACCTAGAGAGTTAGTGGGGTGCTGCTTGGCAGAGTGGGGGTGCAGGGAGGGGGCCCTCTGAGAAGGAGGGCACCGGTGGGCAGTGAGTTGCACCCATAGCTCCCCCGAGACTGGCCCTCACCGCAGTCCTGAAGTCAGTCTCTCCCGCAGAGCCCGGGGAGGCGACTTCAAAGAGCCACCTCTAGAAGCCGACCGGCTCATCTGCAACTGTCCGAGCGCCCCTGATGGCTTCAGATTTTCCCCTAATCTTCCAGCTCTGCACGTATCTTACATAATCCATCCATCCTTCAGCAGGAAACCATGGCGTGCAAGGAGCAAGACTGTCCCCAGATGACCCCTGGCCATGTGTTGCTGGTTCAGGCTCCCTCTTCTCTCCACTGGCCTCTCCCAGACTGCCCAAGCCAAGGACCACCAGCTCCACTGGCCCAGGCTGGGCAACTGGCACTTCTGGACACTGCTTGATGCCAAGAAAATGGTTTCCCCGTATGAAGCTGGCCTGGGGGAGGCGTGGCCCTGCTGTGGGACAGCCCAGGCCTGGCACGAGGCTCCCTTTACTTAGGCCCCAGGCCAGGATCCATGAAGGGCACCTGTTGACCCACACAAGGAGCCCAGGCACATGGCCCGGACCCTGGCGTGTCAACAGGCCCCCAGACAGGGCCACCTAGCATGACCCAGAGACCGTGGCCTGTCCCAGCTGTGCCGTCTGAGAAGGTACAGGATAAAGATGGGCATGTGCTTAACCCATCACCACCTCTCCCTGCTCTTTCCTTTCTTTCACTCTTTCTTTCTTTCTTTCTTTCTTTCTTTCTTTCTTTCTTTCTTTCTTTCTTTCTTTCTTTCTTCCTTTCCTCCTTTTCCCCACTGGAGGTCCCAGAGCCTTCCCACTGAGCTGCGTTCTCAGCCGTTTCTCTTTAGATAACCTCTTTAAGTCACTCAGTAGTGCTGGCTGGGCTTGAACTTGGGATCCTCCTGCCACAGCCTCATAGAGTGCTGGGGTGACAGGCGTGTGCCACCATGCTGAGCTCTCACCATTTCAGGCACCCACTAGGACCTGGGCCCATCCCAGCTCCGTGGTCATTCCCTCGCTTTCTCCTCACAAGACCTTAGGAGCTGCGCGTCCACTCGGGCCCGACTTTTTGACAAGGACATTGAGCCCTAGCGTGTCCCCACTGGCAGGGAACGGGCACCTCTGGCTGCTCACAGTCACTCTGCACAGCCATCTCTCAGAAGAGCAGCAGTGATTCCACAGGGTCCCTGCAAAGGGGATTGAAAGGTGCAGCGGGCTGGCACTGGGGCCAGCAGGACAAGCTCTAGGTGACACCTGGTTCCTGCTGCAGGGCAGAGTACAGGATGGGGTCGCCCCCCAGGTATAGCCATCCCAGCCAGCAGGGTGGGTGAGACCCATAGAGAGATTAAAACAAATGGCAGGATGGGGACGTCATGGCGCCTGGCCGGCCTTGGATTCCTGGGCTCATAGATAGATCGTCCCACCTTGGCCTCCATCTTCCCTCACAGTCCTCTTCACACAGTGGCCCTTTCTGAATGTCTGTGTCTGTTAGGGCTCTGAGCTCAGTGACCCCCAACCAAAGGCTCATGTGTCAATGGCTTGATCAAAGGTGGAGTTTGGGGACAGTGGCTGAGCCATAAATCTTCTGAACTTATCAGTGGATGAATCCATAGAGGAGGTCAAATTTGATTGGCTTTCAGCAGGTGATGGAAGCTCAGGGGGCAGGCCGCTGGAGGGAGTGGGCACCCCTGGGGGTGCCCTTGGGGCTCTATCGTGTCTCCAGACTCTCCCTGCTCACTCCTCGCCACCATGAGGTGAGCAGCTTTCCTCCCCCACACCCTTCTGCCAGGATGCTTTCACCTTCCACAGGCTAGAAGTTATGGCCTGAACCTCTGACACCATGAACCAAACTAAATCCTTCCTCCCTTCGGCTGTTTGTCTCAGGTTTGCTGTCCCAGCATGGAACACTGCTCCACAACGTGAGGGTCTCAGGACACCAGGTACTGGATCATGGCCCACCCTCATCAAGAATGATCCCAGCTTAACTTCATGCCCTCAAAGTTCCTACTTCCAAATGAGGTCACCGTCACAGATAGCAACAGTTTGGACTTGAAGTTACCTGTTTTGGGGACATAATTCTGCCAGCTACAGCTAACAGCTATATGAAAGAATCCAGGTGCTACGTCCTCCTGATGAAAGAATCCACAACACCTGCAGGCTCCTCCAAAGAGCCAAAGCAGAGTCTAACTGAGCCCCTGGTTTCAGCTGCCCTTTGCCAGGAAGTGCTGGGGACAGAGGAATGTGGTAAATGGCACTGTGGATGCCACCAGCAAACCCCAGCATACAGCCCCTCTCTAGTCAAATGGCCCAGGTTATTAGCTAAAATGTAAGGAAGAGAAAGAAAGACATGCAACCTGCCATTACAAGACACACAAAAGATGTTCAAAAGGCTGAAATAATGGGTCACAAGACCCCAAGTTCCTCTTCTTGATATGGACAATGGCTTCTCGGGTGTTTACATTCCATTCCATCAGGCTAAACTTGTGTTTGGTAAGGTTTTCTGCATGTGTGCACTTTGCTACAATAGAAAGGTCTTAACAGTTTGGTCTACTATTAAAATTTTCCTCCAAGCATGGGAGCACACATCTGTGATCCCAGCGCTTGGGAGGCTGAGGCAGGAGGATCACCGCAAGTTTGGGGCCAACCTGGGCTACGTGGTGAATTCAAAGCAGGACTGAATTACACACTGAGACTGTCTCAAACTACAAAACAAAACAAAAATATCACTACTTCTGGTTTAAATGTGTCTCCAAAGCTCATATTTTGAAAACTTAGCCCTCAAATTCAAATATTGATAGTAGTATGTGGAGGCGGAGTCTTAGAAGGCAGTCAGGGGCAGTGAGAAAGGGGTCCCTGTGACTGGACTCATGGTTTAATAGGAAGAGGAAGAGAGACCGAGCTGGCTTCTCCCTCTCCCCAGCCGTGTGACACCATCACAGGCAGCCTCGACCCTCCCAGCCTCCAGAACTGTAACAGATCCCCGCCAGCAGTGTTTTGCAAGAGAACAGATTTCATGCAGGACACAGAAATTTACAAGAACAGCTTACAGTACTTGCTTACAGTCAAATGTCGGTCCCGGTACTGTGCGAAGCAATGCAAAACAGAGGAAGACAGCTGTCCTCCCCATCCCTTACCTCATTCCACAAACACATATCAAGAGTCCACGTGTCCAGCCCTGTGCTGTGTGCTAAGAACTCAAGGATGGGAAACGCAGACCGATTCCTGCACTCGTGAAGTTCACCACGAGTATCAGGGGCAGGGAGGCCTCCGTCCACCCGGGGCTGGGAGGGGTCCGTCCACCAGGGCAGGGAGGCCTCCGTCCACCCGGGGCTGGGAGGGGTCCTTCCACCAGGGCAGGGAGGCCTCCGTCCACCTGGGGCTGGGAGGGTTCCGTCCACCAGGGCAGGGAGGCCTCCATCCACCCGGGGCTGGGAGGGATCCGTCCACCCGGGGCTGGGAGGGATCCATCCACCAGGGCAGGGAGGCCTCCGTCCACCTGGGGCAGGGAGGGTTCCGTCCACCAGGGCAGGGAGGCCTCCATCCACCCGGGGCTGGGAGGGGTCCGTCCACCCGGGGCAGGGAGGCCTCCGTCCACCCGGGGCTGGGAGGGGTCCGTCCACCCAGGGCAGGGAGGCCTCCGTCCACCCGGGGCTGGGAGGGGTCCATCCACCCGGGGCTGGGAGGGGTCCGTCCACCCGGGGCAGGGAGGCCTCCATCCACCCGGGGCTGGGAGGGGTCCGTCCACCCAGGGCAGGGAGGCCTCCGTCCACCCGGGGCTGGGAGGGGTCCGTCCACCCGGGGCAGGGAGGCCTCCATCCACCCGGGGCTGGGAGGGGTCCGTCCACCCGGGGCTGGGAGGGGTCCGTCCACCCGGGGCTAGGAGGGACCCATCCACCAGGGCAGGGAGGCCTCCATCCACCCGGGGCTGGGAGGGATCCATCCACCAGGGCAGGGAGGCCTCCGTCCACCTGGGGCTGGGAGGG
>PVLA01009557.1:7846-73680 GCA_004027455.1 Hydrochoerus hydrochaeris | reverse complement strand
CCCTTTGACTTTTAATCTATGAGTTTCCTTTTGGGTCAGATGTGTTTCTTGTATACAGCATATTATGGGGTCATGTTTCTTGATCCATTCTGTCACTCTGTTTCTTTTTACAGGTGAATTGAGGCCATTTACATTTATGGATATCACTGATATGTACTGGCTTGACTTTGCCATGTTATGTTCCAGTTGTTTGCTTTCTTTTTTTCCCCTTATTTAATTGCTTGTTCTACCTGGTGTTTTATTTCTGCTGTTGTTCTGGGGACTGTGGTCATTTTTATCTCTTTATAGTATGTTTTTTTAGTACTCTTTCTAGGATTGGTTTGGTGGATGTGAATTTCTTCAGTTGTTCTTTGTCATGGAGGTATCTTGTTTCTCCATTAAATTTGAATGAAAGTTTTTGCTGGGTAAATCAGTCTGGTTTGAAAGTTTTTTTTCTTTCAGGGCTTGAAATACTTCATTCCAAGCTCATCTTGAGTTGTGGGTTTGTGCTGAAAAGTCTTCTGTGATTATAATGGGCTTTCCTTGATAGGTGAGTTGTGTCTCTTCTCTCACAGCTTTTAGTATTCTTTTTTTATGCTGTATGTCTGAGATCTTAATTATTATGTGTCTTGGTGTGGATTTATGTTGATTGTGACTGTTTGGTGTGCTATATGCCTCACTTATCTGCATATCAGAGTTTTTTCCCCATGTTTGGGAAGTTTCTTCTATTGCTTCTATGAATACTTTGGCTATGTCATTTGCATTGACTCCTGCCTCCTCACTGATGCCTATTAATCTTATATTTTTTCTCTTGGCATAATCTTGAAGCTATTGGGTTGTCACTTCATGCTGCTTATTATTTTTAAAAGTTCTATCCTTTCATGGTCACTAATTGCAATCCTGTCCTTGAGGTCCGAGATCCTAGCCTCAGCTTCATTTAAACAGTTTTGCATGCTTTGAATAGAATTTTTTGTTTTTTGGATGCCTCTTTGAGTTTGTTTCATGAATTCTTGTTTTCTATATCGTTCATTCAAGGTTTCAATCAATCTCCCATGCTCCTGTACTTTTTTCTCTATTTCTTTTTTAGTTGCATTCAACAACTCCTTTACTAAGGTTGTTATTTCTATCTTTACATGAGAGATTACTTCTAATTTGATTTCCTCTATAGCCTCATGGAGTTGTTTTTTTATTTCACTCACTATCTTTTCAGAGATTTCTGGTGTGTTACTTTTGGAGTCCTCTATTTCAATGTTTTCTGTACTTGCTCCTGGTGAACTAAATGTTTGAGACTGCATTTTGCTTTTTCATTTTGCCATTTTTCCCTTTTGAGTTAGTGTCTGGTCCTTCGCTCCTGCTGTATGTCTTGTAGTGTGTATCTTGGGGTCCTAATGTAAGGCTGATGTTTGTCCAATTTCTAGGTCCCACAATGAATAGGTGGGCCAGTCACCTGACTTCCAGGGCCTGTTGGGTGAATCCTATATTCTTCCTGGGATGACAAGCCTAATAGTATTGACGTAGGTCAACTTTTAGTTCCTGCTGTTACTTTATCTTCAGGTTATTCCAGGTCATCAGATCCCCCTGTCTATAGTGTTTGTGTCGGCTAAGGTTGTACTGTGTCCCTATTGTGTGCCTGTGTATCTCATAAGCCCTTTTGATTTTCTTCAAATTGGGAGAGTCCTTCTTGGCACACTCCTAACTGCCTGATGTTTTCTGTGTGTAGGAGGGGGTCACCCACACTTTTTCAGACTCACCAAGGTCTTACAGTTAGTTGGAGGGGGTTTTACAACTGGCCCTATTTACCCACTGTACACTTCTATTTTAAGGGCATACTCCCCACACTGACTGAGCCTGCTGAGATCTTCTGTTTGGGTGAGGCAGTTATTGAATCTCCCTTCAAGCTAGGACAGTTAATCTGCTGTTGTCCAAGATTCATCTGGAAGCAGTTTCTAGTTTGGCCCATGTGCTGGGATGGTGCCACAGCACGCGGTCATGGCCTGGGGTTGGATTCTGGGCCCTGCTAGCTGCTTGGAGTTCACTGGGCATGGCCCAGTTAGTGCCACCGGTCCCTCTCCTGCGTCTTAGGCTGGCTTCAGACTGAGGGCATGCTCTTATCATCTGGGAGCAGTTTCCAGTTTGGCCTGTGAGCTGGGATGGTGCAGCAGCATGCGGTTATGGCCCGGGGTTGGATTCTGGGCCCTGCTAGCTGCCAAAATATAGTTTTAAAAGAGTAGAATAGTCTACCTAAATAGAAATAATTTTCATACTGTAGAGAAATTGTCTAGTAATCATTAGAGTTCAGAAGCTGCTGCATAAAAGATAAATTAAAATTTCCGTAGGTTATCACTTTTATTATCACTATTAGACTAAGTTTCAACCAAAGTAATAGGTGTATGATCATTTTCATTTATCTCTATATTAAAATTAATGTTCTTTTAAAAAAAATATCAGATTACTTTTGTATTATCAAAAGTTGCATTATCAACAGCTCCTGTTCTATTATTTGTTATTCGTGGGTAATCCTTAGAGAAAAATAAAAATTAACTTGTAATAAAATTTCCCATTAGCCCACAGATAATTGCCACTATGTGATCAAAGAATGCTGTGAGGTTAGGCTGATTCTTCCTGTGCAAGTAAGTGTTCACTGATAGTGCTAAGGCAATCATCTTAGGCTGAAAACAGCATGATAGGCAAATTTTGTTTCATAAGTAAATTGCATTAAAACAATTTCTTCATTTCAGTAGTTCATCAAAAAGCTGGTTTTAATTATTAAAAGAATGAGCCTTTATTCAGTCACAAGATGTACAAATAACATTATGAAAGCAGCAAAGCTATTGTAGACAATGGGTGAGGACCTAAGATCTTTCTAACAATACTCTGGAGAGATCTTGAACCAAAGTCAACAGGTGACTAAAGCTACCAATGTTACAGATACCTCCCTATAAGATAGCAGGTTTTTCAGGCTCTGGAACAGTGGGTTTTCCAATAAGGAAGAGAAGGAACTGAACCATATGTCAGTTATAGGGATTCATTCAATAGAACAATCTAATCTCTGCTGGAGAGGGCATGGTGTAACTGTTGCTCCTAACTTTATATGTGACTGCAAGTACTGAAACATGCATATAGTTGTGAGGAGTTGTGTATAGAAGGAGATCCTTTAAGTTCTCCAGTTGGGGATGTATTCACTGTCACAGCTCTTTCCCTCACAAGTTGCCTCACGGAGAGTTAAGTGTGTCCCCTATATGACATTGTTACTTACATACTAATTTCACAACTGTTACTGAACTGTGTCCCCAATATGTATGAGGTTTGCCCATTGCTAATGATAGGGATATAAAGAACTGAGGTGTAAGTTCTATTGTCAAGCATGTAGTCTAATGGGGGAAAACAGAAACATAAACCAAAAACTATGTTCTGTGGTACATGCTTTAAAGCACAAGTCCATTTTTAAAGTCAGAATCGTTAAGGCCTGGCAAATCCTAGGTTAGAGAGATGCCCTATTTATAGAGGAAGTAGGTGAGACTGTAAGAAACAAGCCTCACCTAGTACTCATCTTACTGGCATGAAGAAAGGAAGAAAATCAGCACAAATATAACAGGGGTGGACTGCATGGCCTTGCTGGTAAGGTGGCAGTGGCATCTACACAGAAACACTGCATCACTCCGTGGCCAGTGCCACCCAGTCAGGTCAGAGGAGTTCTGTCATCTCTTGTCATCTGCTTCAGTGTAGGAGAATTCTTGCTACTTCCTCCATCTTCTTTTTTGTTAGTAATGAATGTTAGGGACACAGAATAATGAGCATTTTTGGTATACTGGCATATGCATATAACATATATTATTTTCATCCTCTCCCCAACCCCATTTCTGCATCTCTGAGGTCCACCATCTAGCTTCCTGTTATTTTTGTTCACTTAATTTTAGACTGTTCATTTAAAAGAAAATGCTATTTAACAGAAACTGGCTTATTTTGCTTAATATGGCAGTCTCCAGTTCCATCTGTTTTCCTGTAACTAATACATGATTTGGTTCTTTTGTGTGGCTGGATGGTATTTGACTGTATATAAATAACACATTTCTTCCATTTTCCATGCTTCACAGAAGGTTCCAGAATACAGCTATCAGGATGCAGGAAGTTACACTTTACAAAGGATTAGCAACAAAACTAAATAAATAAACAAAAAATCAACTAAAAAAACAAACAGAAAAAGAGGAAATTGTAAATTCACTGTCTAGGATAGGGGAAGAAATGTGGCACAGAACACCTGTCCAGACAGAAACAGTTAAATTACAATATAGAGAGAGAAGAGACAAAGGGAGCAAAAGGATGGGAAGTAGGAGTCTCAGTCTCTTCTGCCTGCCTTCCTTCATTATTACACAATAAACACTCAGGACATCCCTTGCTACTGGAAAAACTTCCCCCAACTAGCTGCTCTCTGCTGCTCTCAACTCTCTCCTTTCTTCTATCATTCTTACTTGTATGCTCTAATAGTTGTACCTTTGTTCTGGAAACCGGTGCTAAGCTCATCTCTGGTAGTATCTTAGCATTTTCCCATTTACCTGAATAAAGTCAATCTAGAGTTTCTTTTCCAAATTAATCCCAGATTAATTTTCATCCAGGATTATAGAAATGATGCTTCCTGAAAGGATGTCTGGGGCATAATTTCAATAAAAATCAAACCTTAGTACTGGTTTTATTTTCAAACTTTTCATTTGGACAATGGCAAATAAGTGACAGAAATTGATTTGAGGTTTAGCATCCATCCTCACAAGTTTTCCATTATTTAACTTAAGTCTTCTCTTGTTGATAATACCTTCATATTAACAGACAACAAATTTCTAAGTTTTTGCTGGCACTTTAGTGGGGTCTCTGGAATATCACTAAATATTTATTGCATTATGTTTTTACACATGCGTATACACAAGCATATGCATCCGCTTCCTTAAGGAAGGCATAAAATAGCTCCATTTGTTCTGGCAGCTTTATGACATTTACTGGGTACAAAATGTTCAATGAATTTCAAAATAAAAAATAAGCTTCACAGTAAAGCCACAGTAATTCAGGTTAATTGGAAAGAGGAGAGTCTAAATACCCATATTTGTGAGAAATGGGATATTTTTCTAAGGAAATGAAGCAGTATTTCTTTTTAAATAAAAGATCATAGGCATCACTGTGTTCTTCGCAAGTTAGAAATTCTACCAGAGCTCCATTTGGAAACAGCTAAGCATCTGTATGCTACATGCAAATTATTGTGTGGGACTTGCCTGAAATCTTAGATATAATCACTTTCTTAGCATTTTGCTTATCTAGATAGAATAGAAAGTTTGCTTATCTAGATAGAATACCTAAGTTTGTATCAGGCAAACTATTGTTATATTAAAAATTATCATTTAAGTATTATTAAATTTTCTCACCTGAACTCTAAGTGCACGTATTTATTCAGGCTAACAATCAAAAGAAGTAACAGTCTCATATTTAATTGCTATCTAGAAAAATCTGTACAACTTTATAGATTGCTTCCATTTTCATAATCATAATGCCTTGGTAAGAGAAAATGTGGCTATTTAATAATTAATTTGTTCATAGAATCACAAAATATACTTATTTATTCCTTATGTGAAAGACACTGTATTAGGCAAATAGTTTATTGAAGCTTGGTTCAGTCACTTGGTTTGATAAATTTTTTAAATAGATTATTATGTTGTCAAGAATATAAGGCTTAATTAAATTAATTATTACAGAATTACAAACTCTTAATTCACAGTCAGTAGTTTTGTCACTATTAAACAATACGAAAATGTAACCTGTATCAACAGATTTGAAAACAAAATATATTCTTACATACACATTAAACATAGTTTTTGTAGTGCCAGCAACTCATCGCTGGAATACAAATGTTAAATTATCACAATGCAGATGAAACTGCACGATGCCAAATAGAAAGTGTGAAAACTTTGGATCTCGGGGTTTTCTTTGACTGAGAGTGTTCTTTCTAGTTTGTCTCACTTCTGGTTCTATCTGTATTTTTCTCTTCCCTCTTCTCACCTCCAACCCTACAGGGAGGTGGTGTTGCCAAGGTGGAAGTCATCATGCTGGACTCTGAAAAAGAAACCCTAGTACACTTTAGTTCAGTGTCACATCTCCAACTCTGGAATGCTGGGTGGATAGATGGATGGATGGGTGGACGGATGGATGTTGGTGCTATTGGCTCAGATTTTTAATGTCTGATAAGGAAAGGTGATTCTCCTGAAAGGACTTCTTTGGGTCTACAGGAGAGTGGTGGCAGCAGAGTTTTATTTTAATAGACCACCCAGAAGCTATCTATTCAGCTGTATTCAACTCTTTACCATATAAAGAACTATAAAAATAACCAACTTCAGCACAGGTCAGATCCTCCTAATATAATCAATATCATGATTTTTTTTTGTATTGACTGAATTTTAGCATAACTGGTCCTTAGAAGAAAGGGGAGGTAAAATTCAGTAAAAAATATTGCAGAATGTGATAGTACTCAATAAAGTTAACTTAGAATTTTAAAATTTCAACATGGGTCTATGAAATATTCATGAGACACTCTCATGCAGATATGTGAACTTTGTAAACTCCCACTTGTATCTATTACATATCTACCTTTCCACTTATAAAATGTTTCATATCTTATGAACTTTAATAGTTTACTGCCATGTACCCAAGTTGTAAAATATCAGCTTTAAATGGAAAGACTTTTACACATCTGTTTTTCTCCTGATTCACTGAATTTTAAACATCTAGCTCCTTTCTCTGGAAATAGCTTTTCTCTGTGACTTATACTCTTGTCAGTATGCTATTTTCTGACCTGAAATACAATATATTTAGATTATTTTTATTATATTTAAATATATTATATTTAGATTATTATTATAAGAGAATGAGGCTACTAGATTGCAAAAGCAACTTTAGCTAATTGTTAAATATTCTCATTAAGAATTTACATTCTGTATTGCTTGAGAGCAACAAAATTGCTAAGCTTAGGAGCAGTTACATTAAATTAAGAAATCAAAGTTATATAATAAGAGTTTCAGCTCTTCTAGCAAAAGCTGAGAAACAACCTAGATGACAATTTTTGCAAAATAATTTTATGATGTAACAATAAAATGAGATATACCAAGTCACTATAATTATGAGAAAGGTTTAAGAACATGAAAAATGTATTTGCAATGTAAGTATTAAAATACAAAAGTTTAGTATACATCATTGCAAAAATGTAAATACATATGAATTTTGTCTCATTTACTGGTGACGTACCCTCCTCCTTTAAGGTTTGTGCCATCTGACATGTTTCCATTTACATCCCCTCAGTTCTGTCACCTTTACCACCGGTATATGGGTCCTGTCCAATCCTCTACACCGCATGTCCTTCTAGTTCTTGCACTGACATCACTGTATGAGTATATGCTTGGAAAATGTGTCACACTGTTTGACTCTTAAGAAGTCTTGAAGCAGTTCTGAATCAAAGTTATGCCTTATCATAGGAAAGGCTGACGTGAATTTGAAGTATAGGTAATTATATAGAATTAGTGACTACACCATGGGAATATTCTCTGAATAGAATCCCAGCCCCTGGACTCTTTTGTTTTCTCTGTAACTCTCAATTCCCCCCGCCCCACACACACTTTTTTTGACACTATTCATCTTATACTAGGACTCTCCATTACTTCGGACAGAGCTGACTATTAGTTCCACTTTCCCTTTGTGATGGTCAATTATACCTATCAACTTAGTTGGTCTAAAGGCCACCCAGCCTGCTGGTAAAACATTATTTCTGGATGTATCTGTTAGGGCATCTTCAGAGAAGATTAGCATTGCAATCAGTATACTGAGTATAGAATATCCTCCTATATCAGCATAGGCAAGTTTCATCAATCCATGAATTGCCCAAAAAGAACAAAAAAGTGGGAGAGGAAAATACTCTGTCAAGCTTGAGCACCATATCCCCTTGCTCTTGGACATTACAACTCAGCTTCTCAGACCTTTGCTCACAGACTGAATTACACCACATGTTCTCCTGGATCTCCAGCTTGCAGACAGCAAGTCTTAAGACTCTGTAGCCTTCATAATCAAATAAGCCTATTCCCATAATAAATACTTATCCATCGATCCATCCATCCTTCCACACATCTCATTTGTTCTATTTGTCTGGAGAACCCTATTTGCATTTGTTTCTCCCAAGAATTTCCTCTCACTCACAGATACTCTTTTCAGTTACCCTGGGGAAAGCTTATACTTTGAATGATTTAAACTGGTATATGCACACCAGTGTCTCTTTACTAGATATACGGAACTCAGACATACTACAAACACCATAAATTCAACCAACTTTGCTGTCATCGTCCAAAGATTTACTTTTCCTCCTATGTCCACAAAAGTCTCATTTAATGGTATAATGAATGGTCCATGAAGTCAATCAAGTAAAAAGTTTGGATATCATCCTTAACTACTTTTACCTATTTCTCTCCATCATTTAATAAGGTCTTCTCAATATGCTTTTTAAAAGTATTTCTGGATTTGTTAGGCTTTTTATCCTTTCTGTTCCTCTCCTTTTTCCTCTTCTCCTCTCCTCTCCCTTCCACTCTTTCCTCCTGTCTTCTGCCCCCTCCCTTCATCTTCTCTTCTCATCCCTTTATGCTGATATGGTCATATATTGATTTCAGTCTCATTTGATTTCATGACTGATATACCTGTCTTCCAGCATTATCTCTGTTCATATATCACAGCCACTGTAACCTGTTTAAAAAGCAAATCTGACCATTCACTTCCCTGCTTAAAATTCTTCCACAACTACCCATCCCTTATGCCAGGTTTAATTTTTTTCTTTTTTCTTTTTTGCTTTATCAGACAGGGTCTCACAATGTGGCACAGGTTGGTCTTGAACTCACAGCAATCTTTCTGCCTCAGCTTTGTAAGTGGTGGGATTACAGGTGTGCATCACCATGCCCAGTTCAATGCCAGTTTTTTTACTTGGTTTATATTCATATATGTGCTTAAAGTTTTCCTTGACCTTACCCATTCTTCAAGAGAGATTGTGAGATTCCTTCAAACATTCTGAATCACATTCTTTATGTAACACATGCTTGTTTGACACCAAAACCATGTGGTACATACCTGCCAAGCTTCAGGATCAGAACAGGCAGGAATGGGAATAGGTCTAATGGTTTGTATCCCCAAGCTTAACATGCGAGCCTAACCATTGCCTCAGACATATCAGCAAATAAATAACCAAGCAATACGTGAAAGGAAAGTTACAAACATAAAATTAGTTAAAACAGAGATGTGGAGTTAGGTGTAACTTTTAAATTCGCCTTTCTTTCCAGTCATTTCTATAATTTATCATGAGGTAAATAGCAAGTGATCCATGTATTAGAACCTATGTTGGTGAGAGATATGATGGTCCTTAACTTAAAAAAAAAAGCCCTAGAAAGTATATACTATAACAGGAAATCATAAAGTATATCAATTTAAAATTTCAAACTATAAATGCTTGACTATTACTACAAAAAATTCAGTTGAAACATCAAATAAAGCACTCAAAATAATTTAAAAGCCCACTAAAAAAACCATTAACAGAATGTAGACAACTCCCAATGAGATCACAAATATACTGCTGTGAGCCCACTAGAGGCACATAAGTCTAAGATCACAAATGTTTTTAGTGCCAGGGTGCACTAGTTTGTGCAAAAGAACAGATACAGCCTGGGATTGGTGATGAGAAACAGACTCAGGAATTTTATCCATAATAACACAACAGGTTCATCCAATGGGCTATGTGATGCCTTTCATTTTTGGGTGCATAAAGAATTATATGGAAGTTAAATATTAAATGAATAAAGGAATTGTATACATGTAAGACAAGGTGCTACACATTATGATCTTTACCACCCATATGACAGATTCGTCACAATTTGAGGTATAAATCCCTTGTGGGAGTGGTAAAACATGTTGAGAGACAGAGAAATAGGATCTTTTCCAAACTGAAGACAAGATACAGAAAAGAATCTTTTCTAAACTCAAGAGTATGCTTTCCTGAAGAACAGAAAACAGTTCAAATGTACCTTTGGTGTGTTATCTGATTTTCTGAAATATCAACAAGAAATTCAATACATTTTCCCCATTACAAAATATGCCTTAACTATTTAAGTTATTCTGAAAAGTTATTACTTTTTCCTTTTAACATAATCTTTGTTCCCGTAAAGAGGAGGAGACTCTTTGCACATGGAGACTGTCTTTTTTAAGATGAAAAAAGCAGATGAAGATGTTGCCTCATGACAATGAAGCAGCTCTAACAATTCTCTAATACAGCAGCTCTAACACAAGCAGAAAAAAATTCTTTCTTTTAAATCTCTAATATTTCCTCAAGTTTTGAAGGTCCAACATTCTTTATAATTTATATTATTCATAAGTATATAGACTTAAGTCATTTAAAAAGTTCAACTACATTCTTTAACACAAAGCTTAAATTTTTGCCTTCTCTTGCCTTCACTCTTTCCAAGTCACTATCATTTTATTCCCTGACTACCAATGTGTCCCTCCCCCCTTTCCATCCTGGCCTCCTATAATTCCTTCACCACACTGCCACAAGAGAGGACTTAGTAAAATGAAATCGGATTATTTCATTTCCTATTTTTAAACCCTCCCATGGTCTCCCACAGCACACAGTGTAACTCTAAATTTCTTTTCCAGGCCCATAAGGCCTTTAGAACTCTGGCCCACTCCTATTTCACATGCTATTTTGTAACCCTGTGCCCAGCCTTAGTGATGCTTAAACCACTCGTTGTGATCCTCCCTGAGATCACTCATTCTCAGTGCCGTACCCATCATTCACTCTGGCTGTCTCCCTGTCCCAGATCTTTCTACTCCTGACCACCTCAGTGTCATCCACGGGCCACTTCCTTTAAATCAGCTCTTAGTCATGCCACAAATATCCCTGTTTTCTTCACAGCCCTAGTACTAAAATTATCTGGCAGGGTTTCCTCTGCCAGATAATTTTACTTATTAGCAATTTCTCCTTCCCTGAATTCTATGGTATAAGTTCTGTCTTGTCTAATATGGTAGTCCCAAGGCTTGGTAGAGTACATTCACATAGCAAGTGTGCAATAAACGTCTACTGATTTAACGAGTTAATGAATCACAGGAATGTGGCACCACTAACGTCAAAAGAAAGGTGGACCAAAGCCAAGGAATGAACACTGTGTGTTTTTAGACACCAAATACACCAGTGAGATTTCTAGATCTCACATCGATCACCCTGCCTCTTGTATAGGGAAAATCTCAGAACCTCAAGTAAAACTGTATTTCTAAACATTATAATTATACTTAAACTTTTAAAATAATCCATGCTTTTTGGTATATCTCAAATACTAGATGAAATTTGAAATGGTTAAATTGGAATGGGAGGTGAGGTAGGAGGATCACTGTAAGTTCAGTGTCACATTGAGTTACTTAAATAAATTCAATGCCAGCCTACACTATATAGCAAGACCCTGCCAAAAAAGGAAATGGAGGAAAGAAAGAAAGAAAGAAATAAAGAAAGAAAGAAAGAAAGAAAGAAATTCTTATGATAAGATGCTGCTTAAAATTATATGTCTTAAGTACTTTAAAATTATTTTAAAATAATCTTGTGCATCTTGTGTTTTAATTGGGGCTATACTACTTAACTATTAAATTATTCAGTTGTGTAACTTAGAATAATCACTTCTCTGAGGTTCTGTGTCTCCACTTATAAAACGGCTGAAGAAATATCTAATATACTGATGTAAGATTAAGTGAATTAAAATACTTGAAGAACATAAACAGTGTCAGGTACACATAGACACTCCATGAATATTAGTTAAAATTGTTATGATTACTTCAATACAATGAATCTACTTTGATTAATATACTGTAACTGCATAACTGGACATTATTGCATGGGGTATCAAGTTAACACATTTAGGAGAAATAGAAGTGATTAATAACAATTTAAATATTTAAACCATAAAAGTACAAATAGAATACATACTTTCCACTCTTCAGATAAGCGATTCTTTAAAATATTCTGGGAAAATACATGGAATATGAAATGTGAAGCCTTTTAATCATTTCTAAACTTTTTATGATCCCAAACAGAATACTGTACTCATTAAACAATAATTCTCTGTTGTTCCTTTGCCTCTAGCCTCTGGTAATCTCGAATTTACTTTCTATCTCATGCATTTGCCTAGTCTAAATATTTCATCTAAGTAGAACCATACAATATTTGTTCTTTGGTGTCTGCTTTTGCTTTCTAGGTTTATCCTTGTAATTAAATCTAGCCCCTATTTCAAACTGCTGAGTGATTAATAAGATTCTGTTTAAAACTATATGTCTTAAGTATTATAAAATTATTTTAAAATTATATGATATATGTGACACTCTACAATCCAATTCATGTTAAAATTGTTACTGTATGTAAATATTTTAAGTAACTCCAATGTGAAGAACAAAAGATTCTAAACTTGCTTGAGATGTTTCATCACAAGTGATGTGGTCTACCAACTAATAAAAGAAGAGTTTTTCATAGTTAGAGTGGCACAAATAATTATGAGGAGGAAATCAATATCGAACATAAAGGTGAGGACAATTTAGATACAATGCAATAGCTACTGTGGCTTGAATACAGATTGTCCACCATAAACGGGTTCAGGTCTTGGAGGCTTGGTCCACAGCATGGGCCTCAAGGCTGTGGAGTCTCAAATGGTAAGGCTCAGTGCAAGGCACTTCCATCACTGGGGGCACAGCCTTGGAAATGGATTAAGGTGGCTCTTGTGAAAGGAAACTCAGTTCCAACAACAGAGGTTGTTATGAAACAGAAAGATTGGCCCATCCTGCTCTCTCACTTCCTGTCTTGCCATGTGATTTCTTCCTCTCACGGGCCCTCATCATGATGTCACCCATTACAATATGGTATAGCCAAGGGATACTGGCCAGATCTGGGGCCATGAAGCCTCCCAAACTGAGAGCTAAAAACCTTTTCTTTATACATACATTAGCGACATCAGGTATTTGGTTTTAGCAATGGTAAAATTCATACAGCAAGCCCCTGACTTATAAACTAGTTTCATTCTGGGAGAACATTTGTAAATTGGGTTTTTACAAGCCAGACAAAGTGAGTCTTATATACCTCTGACAAACATATATGATGTACATTGCAATGTGTGTCAAGCAGTCCCCTCCAATGTTACTACTGCTTTTCCTCTTGCTTCCAGATATCCTGGTACTCTTTCTACTGTCACAATGTCTAGTAGACACATGAGCTACCTCTGTGATTTGTTTCCATCTAGGCATGTTCCGTAGTGCTAGGTCCATTCCTATCTCAGAAAGTTTGCAACTCAAATTTCTTAAAACAAAGACTTACTACAGATATCTTGGGTAGTGATTAGCAGAAAATGTCTTATCTCTATATGGTCTTTGTTATGGATTAAAAAATGATGGTCAACTTAATGCCAGCTGAGTTAAATCAGCATGGTGCTGAGTGTAGATGTTTCAGCTGAGGAAAGTTGCCAGCATAATTAGAGATGTGGAGAAGGAGAAGCTAGGCATTGTGGGTTTCTCCAAGTGTTGCTGTTTGAGCTTTTGGTTCTCCTCGAGGATTTCACCATGACTAGCTTCCCCAGTATGAATTGGACCATTGTCATCGAAGGAGCTTGAGACCTTGTTGGTGAGAGTGGTTGTGGTTCACTTTGGGGGAGCTCTAGTCCTTACATTGAACATTGCTTCCTGGCTCCAGAGGGGAAGACATGAGCTGTTTAATCTCCAGGACAAACTTGTCATGCTGGCTTTCTGGCATGTACTCAACTGTTCTTATCGTTGGAGGGGCTCAGGACCTCTGTGTCGTTGATGATGGCTGTGGTGCTTTTCAGGTCAGCCCTGGTCCTTGTTTTGAGCATGACTTCTCGGCTGCAGCATAGAACCCTCAACCTACCAGCACAGCTCCTTCACCCCACTGGCATAGACTTTCTAGCTTCCACCACTAACCTTTGGGTCTTCCCAGCACAGATTCATAAAAAAGAATGGCATGAGTTCTTCTCGTGGGCTCTAGACCTCCAGTTAGACTTGTGGGAGGCACTGCCGAGGTCTTCATCTGGACTCATGTGGGACAGGCCCTTAGCTGAATATTCTATGTCTTTAGTGTTGTGGATAGATTTCCTGCACTTTCTTGTGTTAACTTTGTGTGACCATCATAAAATATTATAAATTTTGTGTCCTGATTCTGTTTTCCTCACAAGCCCTGACTACAAATCTTCCTCAAACTGAATCCTTGCTCTACAATCTATTGTTCTTAAATAATTTATTTAAGCTTGCTGCTCACCATTTATGCAGTGGTGAGACCAATAACTGTTATGTTTTTACTTATGATAAAGTTTATTATGTACTCAAAAAAACTCAGCATGTACTAAGAACTCAACAATTTTGCCAATTGTCATTACTATTACACTGGTAGAAAACATCAGCTTTTTCTGTGTTAACCATTATTAAAGTTTTGATTTTAGTTTTGAAAACAATGTAGTATAAATAGAGATTTACAACAAAAAGTTTATATATAAAATGAAGACTAGCTGGGTGTGGTGATGCACACCTCTAATCTCAGCACTCGGGGAAACTGAGACAGGAGGATCACCGTGAGTTCAAGGACAGTTTCTGTTACATAGTGAGTTCAAGGTCAGCATGAACTGTATCTCCCAACTCCAAAATAATGAAGACAATGAATTTGTGTGCTGAGAAGATTTTCTTTTACAAAGTGCTGTATACCTTGTTTTAAATAAAAACAAAGACCTTTAAGGGTTTTTATTCCTATTGCTTTCTTTCTTGAGAGACATGAAGGCACAGACATGATACAGCACAGTGGGTGGATATCTGCTCATCTCATGGCAGAAACAGGAAGGGTGCAGGGCCCCAGTATACTCTTCAAAGACATCCCCCATGCCCTGACCTCTAACTAGGTCCTACCTTCTAAATCAGTGGTGGCAAATCTATGGCCCACACATTATTTGTTTTTCTTTTGAGACAAAAGATGTTAATGTATGAGTTGATTTTTTTCTAAAAAACCCCTCAGTATTCAGGTTTAATTGTAGTGTTGACACTTTGCAAATAAGTCAGTGAGTTTCAGGTGGCAGTTTGGGCACTCATCTCTAAAAGGTTCTCCATCATTCTTCTAAATGTTTTACCACCTAACAGTAGCACCAACCCTTTAACATGGTGGCCTTTGGCGCACAATTTCAAGTAGCTATAACACTCTGAGAAACAAGGAGGAACGTCATAAAAAAAAAATCAGACATAGTAACATAAGCACATAATTCATAGCATGGGATTTTTAACTTTCTTAGATTCTACCATCATTACTCTTTTTTTAAAAAAAAATCAATACTACAGCTTTATATCAGGCACCTCTGTTTCCATTATGTTCATTCTTTTATTTATAAACAGACAGATGACCTACTGAGAGACAAAATGTCTTGAATTGTTCAAAAAAGCCCATATACTTGAGACATGGTCTTTTGAAAAGTATCCTAGCCCTGCTTTGGCCTTCTCTCGTCTTCGGCCTACTTTCAGTGTCCTTAAAAGAAAGTCTACTTGTATTCTCATAGCTAATGAACTAAGCTGGAAGCACCCAGGTAGTTCATTCCAACTGTGCCTTTATACCCTGAGCACATTTCCCATAATAGCTGACATTTAAAGTAATAGGTAAGATTTATTAACCTTTTGCTTTGCTGGAAAGTTTATGAAGTCTTATTTAATTCTTTAAAATAAGAAAATATTATGAAGGAAAGAATGTTCAAGAGGCTAGGTGTTGGTAAAATGCAAAAACCACAAAGCAATCAAGTGGTTGATCCAGGACACATCCATGGATCTGACTTCAGTACTGTGCTCTTAAGCACGGTGCTTCCTGTATCCTACAGTGGTACATACTGAACAGAGAAAGTCTGGTTTTCACTCTATGTCTAGGCCTTATTTTTTAAAATCATAGGCTATATTTAAAATTCATGTTAATTTTATATCAATTTCACAGAATTACCTTTGATATAAGCAAATATGGAAAATAACAAAAGTAAGATGACTTGAAGTTCTGAGAAGAAAACACAGGCAGAGATGTTTTAGGCCACTGATAAACACTGGCATTAAAGGCTTTAAGCCAATGGCAAAAATTAGGTTTCAATAACTGAAAGAAACAAAACTAATTATCAACATTCATGAAGACAAAGTTCCTATACACTCTTACTCATGTTTGGGGAGGAAAATTGATTTCCAAAAAGAGGACACAGTAGAAAGGCCCCTCATACTTGGTTCTGGCTGAGTTGCTCTTGAAGGTTAGGGTAACTTTGACAGCAACTTGCACTTTATTCTTCCTTCTCTCAGTGAATGGGTCTGGGTTTCAAAGAAGCCACATGTTTAGTGACCTCACACAGACATTGGGTCCTTAGTCCCTGTCACCATCTTGTACCCCTCATATTTTTCAAGAAACACATATTTACAGAGGCTTCTAGACCAGGATGTCTTTAAACTACCTTGAAGAACAATGCAGTCAGATAAATGAAAAGATTTCAGATAAAAATCTTTTTATAGAAACAACAAAGAAAAAAATATACTTGAACTCTAATGTAAATGAACAAAGACAACTAATTGTCCATAAAATTTAGTTCTTGACTATGAGTGTAACTATAAAACTAAAAGCTTTTAAAAATAAGAAAAATGGATTTAAGTAGAAGCTAGTCAATTATGTTAAAATTCTTTTGTTAAAGTTATTTTTTAGTAGATTGTTCCAGATTGTTAGGAGTTCATCATCAAGTTAACAGAAAATTAGACAATTTATGTTGTAGTCTTTCTTCAGAGTTTAAGGAAATTTGGAAACTACATGAAATAAGACCAATAATATAATACTTTTCATGACAATTTTGATATAGTGAAAATTGTGAAGGAAGTTAAGTTTTGTGATTTTTATAATTTAATTATTTTCAGGGTTAGTAATCTATACAATCTGCAGCTGTTTGTTGATCTAGTAATATTTCTACATCACTGGCTTTCTATGTGAGATACTAGCTTCATAAGTGCTGTTAACAGGACATAGACTAAACAAGAGAACTGTGGGAACCAATTTGGAGACATTACAGCCAATTAACTAAAAAGTCATGGCCTCAGAAAACATTAAGAGAGATTCAACATGGCTCAGTAGAGGAAAAGTGATGTTGGAGTTACTAAAAACAACTAAAAACAGATAATTGGATGAAAGGAAGGGACATGCATCCTGATGTCTAAATCAATCTGAAATAAGAGACCTGTAGATCAAATAAAATATAGGCATATAAAACAGCAAAGCAGCCCACAGTGCTGCCTGCAGGACCACTGCCTGCATGCTGAGCAGGAACTGCCGACAGGCTGCAATAGCATGGAAACTCAAGGCAACAGGATAGATTTGGGGCATACAACCTCTCACTTCTTTTGCTTTTCCCCAAACAGCAAGTTGCAGCCTGCTGCAAATTTCACCAGCACACACAGAAGTGAGTGACCAGGAAGTGGCTCCCTCCTCAATGTGCCACCAGTGCTTTTTCTTTTTTTGTCATGTGTAACTGCAGTTAAATGGAACCTCTAGTGACAACAAGACTAGGGACTACAATGACAGTAGTAAAGGTAGTGATTGGAACAGCACCATGCCTCCTGCTCTGCTTCCAGCAGGAAGAGAGAGAGGGATGTGGGGATTAAGCAGCCTTGGACTAAGGCAGGACAATGGGAAGTCAGCACTCGCCCTTCCCTGCTTCCAGTGGTACCAGAGGAAAGAAAAGTGAGACCAGAGCAGCTTTTGGCTGTCTCCTTGCAGCAGTAGGAGCACTGAGCTGCCCAACAGTACTCCCATCTGCTCCCAGTGGTGCGAGAGAGGACAGCAATGTGCCAGTGGAGTGAAACAGAGGCAGCTGTGCAAAGGCTGGGAGGTGCAGCTGTACATGGGTTTGAGAACAGCTTGCATTTGTCTCTGAGGGCACCATGGCAACTGGGAGAGTGACAGAGACAAACAGGGGAGGGAAACAAGGGCAGGATGCCAAAGGATATTCAGAACATTGCAGTCTAAAAACTGGCTACTCCAATATCTGGAGGTCAAGATCAGTCCAGTACCCAGCACTAATTCTACTGCAGGCTTGGTGGGGTTACCCAGCACAGATTTGAGGTCTGACTTAGAAAGTGCACAGAACTGTGGACACCAGAGGAAAGTTTTTTTTCCTGGTTATTTAGGGTTTGTTTTTTTTTAACTTTCATTGTTTATTTGGTTGTGTTTGTATTTTTTCTCTTTCCTCAACTAACTATCTTGGTTTTTTGATATTTTCATGACAGTTGACCATTCTCTCTAGTTAGTCTATATTCTGCCTCTATATTCTTTTGCTTTCTTCTTCATTCTTTCTTTGCTGTTCTCTTCTCCAGTTTCCCAAATCTTGTACGTTCGTCTTTCATCCTTAGTCATGGTTCTACTATATTTCTCTTCATTTATGTTGATTTTTCCCCCATCTCTCTTAAATCTCAGCCACATAGTTCTGCTAAAGGGAAAACTCATTGCATACAAGTTCTTGCTTTATGTTGGATTTTGTTATATAACTGTAGATCTTGGTCCTATGGTTAAAGATACCAAATTAATGATTACCACAGTTTGTTAGTTTCTAGGTTGTGCTTGATGTTATTATTAATAATTGTACTGGTTTAGGGAGGGTGTCATACCTGTTGAAATCAGTTGTTCTCCCTTGTATGACACCCCTTTGATTCTTTGGAGTCAAAACCACCCCCATAGTCTAGTACCAAAGGACTGGGTACTGAGCCAAATAGATAGCAACTCCTCATCCCTAATAAATTGGGAATGTAGAATCTTTGGACAGACACAAAGGCTAAGAACTACACCTAGAAGATATCTCTGAGGAATATACATTTCCTAGGAAAACCTTGATAATACTGATAAAGCTACTTACCATAAGCAATTTATAAGCATCAACAGAAAACAAATTAAAATTTTTTTAAAAAGTCAAGGAAAAACTTCCTTAAGCTGTTACATTCTGGAATATAGTACTCTGGGGCTTTCTTCTTAAAGCAAAGACTTTCACCTTTGCAACTCTTAGGCTGTAAAGTTTGGTGTTCTGTTGGTTCTTGTGATGTCCTCAGGCCACATTTTCTGTTGTCTTCTGCAATAACTGGCTTCTTGGTGAAAATGTCTTCTCTGTTCCATCTTTGCAGGCCACAACTTTACTGGAGCTTCCTTTCTGAACAAACTCACAATGTTTTGAATCATTCTCTGGGCTCTTTGCTCTCGATTCTCAAACACAAATCTGGCTAAAATATTCCCAACAATAGCCTCAGTATTAGACTATCTTGAAATTTTTTCTGTTAGATTGATTTGTCCACTTTCCTTAAACTTAGTATCAGGCAAAGTCTCTCTAGACACAACAAAATGCAAACAAACTTTCTGCTAAGCTGTAACACACATCTTATAGAGTCCAACAGCAAATGCAGTCCTCCCTCCCAGCAGAAACCTCTGAAGCCTGGTCTTTACCAGCAGGATTTCTATTAGCATTCTGGTCTTTGGAGCTCTGACCAGAATCCTGTATCAAGTACACCATAAAGGCATTCCAACTCTACTTCTTCAGCAAGTATCCCCAAACCTTTCCAAACTCTTCTTATAAACCAATTCTGAAGGTTCCTGAACTACATGGTCAGGTACAGTCACCCTACTTCTCTGGTCCCAAATTCTCTTAGTTAATTTTTCTCATTGCTGAGAAAATACACAAACCCAAAGTTAAAGGAGGAAAAGTTTATTTAGTTCATAGTGTGTTCAGGTTTCAGTCCATTACTGGCTCCAAGCCATGATGGCATGGCAGACAGGGATCACAGAGGAGAAACATTTCATGGTGGGAAGAAGGTAGCACAGCAAGCAAACAAGGGATGACAACAGTCCTTTCTATCCTTTATATCTTATCTGGGCTATTTAGGGCAGGTGGCACTCACACCCTTAATCCTAGCGCTCTCAATCCTAGCATTGTATCATGAATTAATCCCAGCATCATACACTCTAGATCCAGCCACCTCTGAGAAAGCTTCACTTATGAATGCATGAGGCTTTGGATGAACATCTAGACATAAACCATAACACATTTGGTACTGACTTCAATTCTGTCCATTTAGGAAAAAAATATGACATAAGAAAAGCTGAAGATTTCATCAACCATGTAATCAATTAATCTCTGCCCACTTGGCAAACTCTGCATGTTTCAGTAAAGCACAGACATTGTCCAATGCCCATTGTACAATGAAGCAACCAGAAGTCTCCATAAAACACAGAGTAAGGTTCTATGCTGCTGGCTTTATAGATTTTGTAGCCCCTACCTGGAGGGTCACAGTTGTCATTTATAGATTTTTGTAGCCCCTATATGGAGGCCCATAGATGTCATTTCCCTACATTTGTCATTCCCCCCTACTTCCAAGAAAGTGTCCCGGCTTCATCCCCTATCCTACCTTTGTTCCAAGTCTTTCCTTCTGAGCCTCCTTCTTCAATTTCTTCTGAATCCTTCTTTTTTCCCCTGGGAACTCAATATTGTCTTCTTTGCCAGTTCTTTCCAATCTGCCCATAAGTGAGTTTCTCAACAATATCTGCATCCTCCCCCTTTCTGTCTCCACCTACTACTTTCTCACCATCTCACTAGCTCAAGTAGATACATGTCTTACAGGCACTCCTCAGTCATTTTAAGTTTGGTACATAAATATTTGTGTTAACTTACATTTCCATAATACAACAGAATTAGAATTTGCACAGTACCTATACCTACCTCAAAAAAACTAAATTTTTTATTCCACTCTCTTCCTTATCACTGCATCCAGTGCTTGGCCACTGGCTGACATATTCTCTCTCTAAAATCTCTATGGACTGCATCCCTTTGTCTCCATTCCTATCCTATGGTTCAGAAGCTCATGATGTCTCACATGAACTAGTAAAAAGCATCCTGACCAATCTCCCAATGTATTTGCCTCTTCAACAAATATATTTTCCACATCACTAATAGTTACTGTTCTCCAGTGTGGTGTGAACAAGCCACTCCTTCATTCAAAAATACATATGAATCTATGAATACCATCTGAATAAAGTTCTTATATGACCTGTTTTACCCAAGTCTTTCTTCCTTTGTCAACAGTATATAGTATGACATAGAGGTGAAACAATTTGTAGAAAAAAAATAAACAGAGCATCTGTGTGTTTGTTCCTTCAAGTTTTAATAGCCAATTATGTTTTCTTCAGCAATATTTACCACTCCACAAAACACAGGTAAAGATTAGAATTATTTTGCCTTTCTGGAAATTGTAGGCTATTAACACTACAGAAATAATAGAGAATAGTCTACTCATTTGCTGCTTTAAAAATCTTAAGAAGCAAGATTGATGTTTATTTGAAGATCACTATCCCCTCTTTAGACGGAAGGAAAATGCACTAACACTATATGCCTCAATGCTAAATTATAGTGTTTTTGCACAGCAACATGTAGAACAGTTAGAAAATGCCTCCTTTACCTGCTGTCACTGGAAATGGGGCAAATTTCTTATATTATTTTCCAAATAGCACCAGATTAGTCCTTGAAGTTCCTAAAACTTTATGTAACTTTTCAGTGGATATACCAAAATGTTCTTTACATTCCACTGAAGCCTTGATTTCTGCATATAAAGTATAATTTTCTTAATACCTTAGGATCAGACTCTTGATCTTTGAATTCTGAGTTTTGTACAGTCTTCATTCTGAACAATCAAAGTGAGTAGAAACATTTGTCTCCACTTCTTTTTCTTATGTTTAAAATCTGCTGGTTTCCTCCTTTAGTCAGGCAGTAAGTTTCCTTCTTACGCCTAAAATTAGGGTATCTGCTTTCTAACACTCTGGTCTCTAAATTTCCCTCTGGATTAGAGTCTGATTGCCTGAGGATGTGGGTATCAGATCATAAAACCCATTAAAATCTAAGAAAGTCAGTGTGTTTTGAGTGGAGTCTGAGAATCTTCAGAGAATGACATGCTGAACTTCTATGGACATTTCTGACAAGCATTCTAGGTCAGTGAAGGCTTTTCTTGCTACTGATTGCCTAATAGGTAGAGATTTAAATATAAACTGAACTGCTTTCTTCAGAGAGACCTTGTGAGTCTCCAATAAGTACCTTCCAGCTAAGGTCAGAGGACAGCTAGATGATAGCCATGAAGTCCTTTTAACATTTTTGTTTGATATTTTTAAAAAATACAAAGAAGAATGAAAATCTATAGTCAGAGCGCCCCAAAGCTTAGCACTGTTAACATCCTAGCATGTTTAACATCTCTTCATCTTGTTAAAAAAACAAAACAAAACAAAATACCTCAAGGCCAGGGATTTAGCTCAGAGGTATAAACACTAGCCTGGTGAGCATAAAATCACAAGTTCAATTCCCAGTACCAAAAAAACCAAACCAAAACAAAAAGCACTTCAGTTATTTACAGAATTAAGATCTACCCAGTATAGAGACTCTTAACAATACAACAAAGCATAAAATGCAAGTAAAAGGAAAAAAGAAAGAAAAAAAAAGAAGCAAAAGGAAAGAAAAGGAAAGGAAAAAAGAGGGAAGAGAAAAAGAAGAGAAAAAAGAAAAGAGAAAAAATGAGAAGAGAAGAGAAGAGAAAAAAGGAAAGAAATGAAATGAAATGAAAAGAAAAGAAAAGAAAAGAAAAGAAAAGAAAAGAAAAGAAAAGAAAAGAAAAGGCTGGGCATGGTGCCACACACCTGTAACCCCAGCACTTGGGAGGCCAAGGCACAAGGAATGCTGTGAGTTTGAGGCCAGCATGGGCTACATAAGTGAGTTCAAGACCAGCTTGAACTATGTAGTGACACCTATCTCAAGAAAAATTATCCCAAATCCATGAAGCAGAAACAACAATTACCGACATTTAAAATGATCAAATCGTATGCAGACACAAAAAGGGAGTATGAATTAGATGTGGTGGAACACATCTGTAATCCCAGCACTCAGGAGGCTGAGGCAGGAGGAAGGTCAGTTTGAGGTCAGCGTGGATTATAAAGAAAGTTCAAGACTAATCTGTAACTATATAACGAGAACACGCACACACACAAATATATCCACACACGAACATAAAACAGGATACAGATGTACAGAAAAAAAAATTTTTTAAATGAACTTGTAGTAATTAATTTTAAATTATACAATATTATGTTTGAGTTTGAAATAGAAAATAAAATGAATCTTAAAATTAAAAAAAAATAAATCTGATAAAATTGTTAAAATCAGCACAGGCCTGTTTTTTTTTTTAAACCAGGACTCAAGCTCAGGACTTTGCGGTTGCCAGGCAGGTGCTGTTCTGAGTATAGGCCTGTTATCCTAGCACTTTGGAGGCTGAGGCAGGAGAATCATACATTTGTGGATAGTTGGAACTACCCAGTGAGTTTAAAACCAGTCTTGATTACATAATGAGATCCTGTCTCAACCTCGTTTCTACCCCCTAAAAATTGTTGAAGTCAAACAAATACTTTTAAATTGCAAATGTATTTTTTAAAAGATGACTCTTTAAAAATATTAGAGGACAGAAAAATTTAACTATGCATTTTATTTTTATTATTTTTGTACTGAGAATCAAACTCAAGGCCTTGTGCTTGTCAGGCAGGCACTGTGCCACTAGCTACATCCCCAGCCAAACTACACATTTTAATTTAGACAGTGTCTACTGACTCCCTGCTTTCAGTGAAAGATAAAGGCATTAACATTCTCATGTTCTCCTCTGATTCTCCTCCCTTCATATTTTTGTCCATTATGTCACAATTTTTAAATTGTCTTGATTTATATAGTCACATTCTCTGAACTGTCAAAATTCCCAGAATTTTTTAGTAGTCATTTAATTTTAAGAGAATTAAATGCTTAAACACATGTTTTTCATTCACAAACTCTCCATTTTTATTTATTTGACTCACTTGGGGACTTTGTTTGTTATTATCCCCTTCCCTCCTCTTGTAATATTATAGGCAGATGAATTAGATAGAAACATTAGAGGTAGGCAGATAAGACTGGGCCCCTGAAGGAGCCAGTGCAGAAAACTACATATCTTGCAACATTGCAGAAGACAGACACTTCCCTCTGTGGACCAGATCTCAAGACAAAAGACAACAAATGCACCTATACCCTAAGTATAAACATCAGAGATTGGTGTTCTAAATAGGTATCAATCACCTTGAAACTAGAAGGAGACACTAACCCAATCCCCTATAGATAAAGGCCCTATTCTATATCAATACCCACTCGCTATGTGACTCACTTTCCCCAACTGATCCCCATTTAAATTTTTTTTTACCTGAGTAATTAAACTCATGATCTTATTGGCTGACCATAGTTCGGCCTTGCCTCAAGCCTGCCTGCTTTGTGAGTTTCCATTTTTCCCCACCTTAGACCCGCCTCACCTCGTGGTTTTGCTCTATAAAAATCCCTAGGGAAGGCAGTGTTCTCAGCAACCCACTTGGGACCCCCTTCTCTCTCTCTCTCTCTCTCTCTCTCTCTCTCTCTCTCTCTCTCTCTCTCTCAGAAGCTTTCTTTCTCTCAGTAAATGTATTCTGCTCTTAACTCCATTTTCCTAAAATTCATTCTTCAATTTTAGAGAACATGAACTCTTACCAAACATCTAGTAGGTTGGGAATTTCTTTCTCCTATATGAGTAAGGCCTGGAAAATTTTGTTCTTTTGGAGTTTTTCTGGTGTGTGTTTGAGAATTTTTATTGCTCATATTTTTTCTTTCTGGATGTTTGAAGACTTCTTTCTTAATCTTCAAAGTTTATCAGCTTAAGTAGGCCACCTCTCAGTTTCATATTTTGATTAAAAGCTTCCTAAAACATATTGTGTCCTTTTAATTTAAAAATTTAATTCATACTTCACTGTATAGAGCTTGAGTTACATACTCTGTTCCATATTTGGGGTTTTCTATTCAGGGATACCAATTAGCCTTATGTTGAATTAGCTTTAGCTCTGTTCTGTGTCTGTTAAGATTCTCTAAAGTTGATTTGTTTCCATCCCTTTCTTCCATACACATTGTAATTCTCACAAATCTTTCCATCATTGTTAAGTAATCAGTGGTTTATCTTTATCTCCCATCTTGACTGTTACACATTAGCTCCATCACAACACTGGTTTAGGCCTCAATTTGTTTTCTTAGGTCTGTGACACACTTTTGACCTGCTAGGCTTTGGTTTCTCATTTTATTGAATCTATGTGCCTATGAAGTTGTTCTTCAGTGTGAAGCAGTTGTGAATTTTTCTTTGGGTTATTTGTTTTATAGTTTTTTCTTTGGGCTGTGTGTACACTTTATTGATATTTCATTTGGCTCTGGCTGGTTTATATAGTTGTTTATCTAAGTGCTGTACCCTGACATTTTCTTTGCACCATCCTGCACAGGCTTGGGTTTCTCAAGCAAGACCCAGTTATTGCTCCGATGGTGTATCTGATGTGAAAATCTTCTCCCACACATATGGCCAGATTGCTTCTCTTTCCCCCAACTCTGAGCTATTGCTTGAAGCCTAGTGCTATATTCCACAGTGCTACCATCTTTCTATGGCTCGATAGGGTAGAAAGAATTACAGTTTAGCTATTAAATGTGTCCTTTTTGTTAGATACTGGGACTCCATTCTGAAGGCAGGTGAAGTTAGATGCTTCTGTACCAGCTTTCAACCTTACCTCATTGGGGAAAAGCTTCCCTTTCTAAGGAAAGATAGCTTCACAGATTGGATCACTCCAAACAACCAAAGACCCACTCAATTTTGTCACAGTCCTCAGTGCATCTTTCTCCTAAAAATACATTTCTAATATATTTCTTAGTCACAAGAACAAAAGAATAAGGAAACACTAAGTTCATTTCACTATACATTTGGGTATTTGGGAGAATTATCAGCATTAGATCAACTCTACTACAGTTCTAGAATTACATAATCCAACAAACCAAATCTTTCAAGGCCTCAGAATTGTTTTATAAACTAGAGACCAGTTTTTCCAATGTATTGCTTTAAATTGTGCCCCACTCCTTATGTTGCAGGCAGCTGAGTTAGTCAGAAATATTATAGGTAGTGAGATAGGGCAAGGGCCTCAATGGAGCCAGTGCAGACTCCTGGCAACTGCAGCAGGGGTAGAGACAGATACTTCCTGCTGTGGGCCACACCTCAAGACACAGGATCAAACAAATGCATCTACATCCCAAGGACTGATATTCTAATTAGTTCCCTCTCACCATGGAATCACTATCCCATCCCCCTAGGGGAAAGGTCAGCTTCCTACTTGACTTGCTTTCCCATTTGTCCCTAATGTAATCAATTTTACCGGAACTATTGATCTTATTGGCTAACTATAGTTATGTCCCACATTATGCCCATCTGCTTTGTGAGTTCCCAGTCTTTTCCCACCTTGAACCCATGGTTTTACCCTATAAAAGTTCCTGGAAAAGACAGTCTTGGGCAACCCGCTAGGGACCCCCTTCTGTCTCTCTTCAGACAAAAGCTTTCTTTCTCTCAATAAATATATTCTGCTTTTATCTCCATTGTTCCTAAAATTTATTCTTCAATTTTAGAGAACGTGAGATCGTACCAGACTTAGTAGGTTAGGAGTTTCATTCCCTGTATCACTTATGCAGTTCACAATAGCTTAAAAAATTGTTGTTAGTTTTAACCATTTGATAGACAGTGAAGGAAATGAGTAGCTGGATTTTGTTGCAATTTAGTATGTACTGAAAGCATGTACAAATAAAAATAAAAAATAAATATTCAAGTTTTTCAAGAAATATTTTTGCAAAGTTAGCAAATTTAAAAATATACAGATGTATTTAAATTTTTTCTTTCCTAAATACTTGCAAAAACTTAAAAATTTTTAAAATTTAACATATGTTTAGCAATGACAAGAAGTCACATCATCTAAAGCAGTGCCAATTTAAACAAATTAACTGGCCCTGCCTTTTTTGTTTGTTTATCAGAAAACATCAATCATTGTTATGGTTTGGATTTTAATATTCCCCAAAAGTTCACATGCTAAAAGCTTGGTTTCAGCCTATGGCACTATTAGAAGACAGAACCCTGAGGAAATGAGACCCAGGAAAAGAAAGTTGGTTAGTCTGGCCTCATGCCCTTGAAGGCAATATTGGTGAGGCTGGAGACTGAGTATAGCAAAACAGCTGAGCAAGTGGGTGTAACCTGTTCATCAGAGACTCCAGGACCATACACAAACAGTTCACAAAGACCTTTCCTCTTTTATCTATCCCAGATAATTGCGATAGGGATAGAAAGGTGACTGTCCTGGGTTAAAAACTGGTGACCAACTTAACACCAACTCAATTGAATCAGTGTGGTGCTGAGTGTAGAGTCCACCTGAGGACTGTAAAAGGACAAGTGGCAAGGAAGAGAGCATTGTGGGTTCTCCTAAGTGTTGTTGTTGTTTGGAGCTGCTGGTTCTCCTGGAGGAGCATGGCTTCCCTGATACAAACTCAGCTGTTATCATCAGAGGAGCTGGGACCTTGTTGATAACAATTGTAGTTTACTTTGGGGGAGCTCTGGTCCCTACTTTGAGCATTGCTGCTTGGCTCCAGTGCACATCCCTCGATCTACTATCCTTCACACCACTGGCATAGACTTTCTAGCTTCCACTGCTGACCTTTGGGCTCTCCCAGAAGATTAATGTAATAGACCAGTATGCGTCATTATTGCGGGCTCTAGGCCTCCAGTGGGACTCATGAGAGGCAATGTCATGGACTTTAGGTTTTCAGCTGAACTCATGCTGGTTACTGCCATGAGATCCATACACTTGGCTGGATTTTCTAGGTCTTTAGTGTATGGACAGATTTCCTATATTTTCTTTGTATTTGACTCCCTGGGTGACCATTATAAATAATACTATAAATTATGTGTCTTGTATTGTCTTGTTCTCCCGGAAAACCCCAAATCACAACACTGACTAATACAGCTCTAACTTGCTACCACTACTAAAAGACAAGTGAATTACTATACAATTAAATTCTTTAGAAAAATTGTGTTCATTTGAAGAATGAAAAACAATTAAAATATCTTGAAAAATATAAATCTCCTTCAATAAGCTTGGAATGGCTTCTTTTTTTTTAAGAAATAGGGAAAAACCAACTATACAAATCAGAAAACAGGTCTGTTTTAATAAGTACCAACCACTTCTGTTTTCTCCTAAAACGGATAGAGGAGAAGGCCAGTTTTAAAAACAGATTCCACTGAATGAGTGCAGAGATAAGAGCGCTGAAGAGAAAGTGTTCCCTGGGCATGGGCAGAAGTGGCAGCTCAGGTGGTTTATGACTGGCAAGTCTTTCCTACAATTGCTGCTTTTCCCTGGAAGCACCACACCCACTCTGAAAACAAAGCCACCATGCTCTTACTTGTCTTTAAGCAAGTTTTCCTGTAGCACACTTGAAAGAGCTTGATTTTTCTATTTTACTAGAAATCAGGAAAAATATTTAAAAATAATAATTATTTTATTTATTTAAAAATAATTTAAAATATTTAGTGAAAAGATAGTTACTATTTAAAAAAAAAATCAACTCTCCAAACAGTAAATTTCCCATTCCAAGATTTCCAGTTGGTGGAGGAGCTTTATTTCATCCTTTTTTTTTTTTTTTATCCTACACCCATTTTAGGTTACATTTGACTGGTGTTGCTATTTAAATACTTAGTCTGAGGTCCTGGGATTCGCAATGGAAGATAGTATCCTATTTTCCAAAATGAAGGTACAATTTCCTGTTAATTTTATTTTATTTTAAGGCCAAATATCATGACCAGTAATTAAGATCTCTCATTCAGACATTTATGAACAAGAAGCAAGAGCCATGTTTGATGCTCATGTCTAATTTAATGCACCTTGGTTTGATTCTTCAACTTTGGAAAAAAATTTCTTTTATGTCACAGTTGGTGAGTATTTTTAAGGACACAGTTCACACAAATCACACTGATAAATCGAAATGCTCTTTCAGTAAAGGGTTAAAATGCAAAACTGTGTTAACTATACACTAAAATAATATGATAAATTTAATTTTGGCTCTGTAAGATGCACCACAATTTCTGAAATGTGGACATAACTGTCAGCAGATAAAAGATAAAGTAGGTTCCTCATAGAGAGGATAATTTTATTAATAAAAAGATAAAATCAATGACTATAACTCCATTTTACTTTTTCTGTACCAAAATAATTTCTAGAAAGAAAAAGAGAAAGACCAAGTGTCAAACTCCTAGGAAGACATTTCATTTTTTTTTTTAGTCTAAAATTTCTAAGTGAAAACAGAGCTGGCAGAAATAGCCCAGATTTCTGTGAGGTTCTAATTTTCTTTCACACTACTGGGTTCTTATTTTAAGGATAAAAGAGATGATGTAATTAAAATTTGATACTGAATTGCTTTAGGATTAAGAACACCAAATGTCACTGATAATTTTCCTGTTCCTTACATGAAAACCAGAAAGTTCACTAGCTATATTGCATAGTAATAGAAGATGTACAGGAGAAAGTCAAGGAATTCTATTACAAGTTCAGTTCAGCCTCTGAGAGGCTGGAAAGTCATCAATATACTTCACAGGAAGACATAAGGACTCCTGCTCAATCTCCTCCTTTACTAGTGTTTTCTCCTGTAGAATGCATCCCTGTAACATGCATTTTGATGGTAACATGCATTTTGATGGATATTTTGAGTATGGCCCCAAATCAGTAAGACTTTACAAGGTTAGTCTGTCTTGGTTCCAAACCCAGGCTGGACAGGTAGGTGCAACATCTGATCTAATAAGCAGTGTCATAAAAGCCCAATTGTATGACTTGCAGGGTGGTACATTCTGCAGTGTTTCATTCTGCATGAACAGGATTGTGAGTAGGCATTGGGTATATAAATCATAAACCAAACATTTGAATCTAGAGCTTCTCTTCAGCATAGCTATCTTCTTTATTTGTATTTATTAGGGGACAATTTACATACAGCAGAATTCACCCCTTGTAGTATATAGTTCTATGAGTTTTTATTTGTTTATGAGGATCCAGGGATTGAACCCAGGGTCTGAACCATGCAACACGGAAACTCTACCACTGAACTGCATCCCCAGTCCTTATCTGAGACAGGTTCTTGCCATGTTGCCCAAGCTGGCCTCAAATTTGCAATCCTCCAGCCTTAGCTCCCAAGTAGCTGCAACTGTATGTATGTGCACTGTGTCTGGAAGTGTACAGTTCTACGAATTTTCACGCACATAGGTAACTATGTAAACCTTCACAGGTGATCGTGTCAGGGATTGTTTCATCATTACTACTTAAACAAGTTTTTAGGAGAGTTTTTATTGAGAAATAAGAATAATAACTCCTAGAAGAAGTCCCAAGTGGGTAACCCAACACTTAAAATTTTCTAAAATTATACCTCTTTTCACTTTAAAGAACAAAGTGATAATGCTGCTTAGTGGATTTCATTTTAAAATGATTTTATAAAATGTAAAGATTATATATACATATTGATACTGAGATTTGAGTCCTTAGAATATAGAGACTACATCTACCTTCAACCTACTTAAAACTATTACTTAAATAAATGTTGTAGGAACTTCTTTAAGTTAGGGCTTCATAAAAAACATAATCTTGAAGTCTTTAGTCTCTAGAGATTCACCTGTGTATACAGTACATACAGTAGACACTTCTTGTTATAAACTTTACACAATGTCTGAATTTATACCACAGCTTGCTGATAAATATACACTATCCCACGGCACACTGCCAATGGAGGGGTGGAAATGCTTGAGAGATAACCAAAGGTCACAGCTTTATTTAACACCATCACACACCAAATAGGAAGAAAAACGTTCCCTACAGGGGCAGAGACACTCTTCATGACTGCTCTTTGGAGTAATCAAATCCTGCCTTTAAAAGGTGGGGCTCACCAAGTGGCCTAAAGCAGGTCTCATATTTCATTGAGGGCTTCTAATTTTAAATTACTACCATGCTAAATTTTATCTTGAGTGTCACCCTGAGACTCTCCCAGTTTGGTGAGATGTAACCTCAGTTTTAAACAAGAATATCTCAGGGTTGTGAATTCTACTGTGCATTAACATACAACATTCACGAGGCTCAAAGTACTACAAGTCTATCAAACATTTGAATAAAGGCCTCATTTATCAGGTTTGTATACATTTCACATTGGTATACAATGAAATATATACTCTGGTTGCATACCCATGAAGCTGGGCAGAAGTTTACCTACAAGAATCTACTAAGAAGGAATTTACAAATAAAAACAAATGCTTTCTAAAATAACAGGTTATAGCTCCTATTCAAATGCTACTTAGAATTGCATTGAAGCAGTCTTAGGACTGGATACAACCAATAAAAATGTACAACACCACACATCATGAGACTCAAGTCTTCTGTAAGATGAAGCATCATCATTCTTCCAGGTCATTGTGCCCAAAGCCAATGTATCTCTAGCAACAATACCAGTAGGAATATGTAACTAATAATTACTGTTTCAAGCATTAATGGTTTGAAATGGGACTACTTTGGGGAATGGAAATACCTGAATCAGAATCACGATGGAGCTGATAGTACATGCCACACATGCTACGAGCAGCACTGACTGGTCTGCCTCTACAGATCTGAGAAACATAAATTGCTCTTGCAATAAGTTTAATCATTGGGATATGAAGAAATTTTGTTCTTGTATTTACATTATAAAATCTGACATGATGTAAGGGTATTCCTGGGTATCTCAACAATTTATAGTGACTTTATCAGAAGAAGAAAAGTGTCTCTTATCTGTAGAGCATGGGTCAGGAGCTGCTACAGTCTCTGATAGCTCCTGGAATGTTAACTTCTGGGACCTTATGCTCTTAACCTTTGAGCAAGGCTATAGAAACCCTGTAGGGTCTAGAATGTGGACAATGAGGAGTGACTTGGGAGTGGGGGCTCTTGCATGACCACCACAAATGAGTTAAAGAAGAATAGGTGAAACAAATCCACAAGAACTCACAGCAGGAAGCTGTGAGAACAAAGAAGGTGGGGAGCAGATGTTCTTGGGCTGCTGTCTTTGTTTCTGGTGATGGGAATAAAAGGTAAGAGAAATAGGTTCTTCTTTGGCAAGCCTTATCTGGATCTCAGATGAAGAAGGAAAAGTTCTCTCCAGCCAAACAGGAGAGTCTGCCCCAGAAGGCATCTTGTCCTCCTTCATCTAAGAAGTGGACATCGGAGCTGAGTTGTTTGCTCCACCTGTTTTGGAGTTTAGAACCTAAACCATGTAAGGGATAGGAAGTGACAAAAGTGACTCTATGGCAAGTTGCCTGGGAGAATCACATCAGTGCCTGTCACTTGAAATCAGGAAACTACCCTGGCCCAGGACTGCTAATCATTCTTCAGGTCTCCCTTTGATCCTGTGATCCTTCAAAAAAAACCCTGTACTTCCTACTAAATCAGAGTTGGTTCCTATGGACTGCAACCAAACAGAAGGAAAAGCAAGGGGAAGAAGAGGTGAGAAAAGAAAGGAAAAAATAAAGAAGAGAAGAAACAAAGTGAGAATAGAAAAGAGAACAGAACCCAAGTCTTAGCCTGTTTGATCTCAAAGAATTATCTTTCTTTTTTTCTTTAATAATACTTCTACCTCCATCTTTTCCCTGATCCATATCAACTAGACAGAGTTGGTTCTACCAATAATTGTGAAAGTTCTGAAGAAGATTAAAATGGATGCTAAGCAATAAGAATGAAAAGATTTCAAGATGCCTTTTATATTTACATAAAAAGTTCTCTCATCCTTTATCCAGTTTTGTCTAATGATCCATCAAAACAAGGCTGGCTAACTCACTATTTACAGGTCACTAATGAGGTTGGAATCACAAGGTTGAGTTACTCTCTCTCCTGTTGTTAATCTGGGTCCCACACTAGTTTGCTGTCCTTTCTCATCATCTCTTTGGGGCATCACAGCTAAAGACTTCACAGCTTATTTTTAGTAACTGTTAGTTAACCATGATGTGTTTAGTTCCTCAGTTAATCATCCTCAGAATTTTTTCCATTCAAAGAGGAAACAAACAAGTTACAAATCTTATCTATTAATCATTAGATTATCTATATATAGTAAAACCATGCACTATTTGGGTTTCAAACTTAAAAACCAGGTAATGCATTTAAAACAAAAAGATTATGTTTTAGCATGCTCAAATATGATATTTCAGACTTAAAGTTGAAGCTCAAAGTGATTTTTTTCCCTAAATCTCACTGGTTGGCCCTCCCCAGCTTCATACATGGGCAAATACAAACACATAAGCACACCTGAACATATATGCATGCATATTTTTTAGGTATACATATATACTCTGTATATGATAAAACATATATAACATCACTGCATAATTCATAGATATTATCAGATCTCATAAAATGTTACACTATTTTATGTATTTTTTAAAAATTTGAATTAGAAGGGTATATGATGAGAGGAAAACTCAGAAGGAATCCAAAGAATCACTCATCTGAGTCTCTTTAATGACTGCACTAAATAAGCAAAGTTTTAAATTTATAGCATATATCAGCACACAGAGTTCTATACTTGGGGAGAAAAAAGCAACTGTAAAAACTATCTCCTGTTTTATAAGATAAATTGTAAATAGTTTCTAATTAAACTGCAGGTAATTGTGCTTAAGTGAAGAAGATGATGAAAACAAACCATTTGAAATTAAATGCAAGTACACAATACTTTCCCATATAAGTTTTGCTGAAAGTTGAACATAAAGCATAAACAATGGTTCACAGCATTGTCTTAATTCTTGGGCAAATCTGAGTTAAGCCTTGTCAAAAACACTCTGTGACTTTAGGCAAAGCAATAAGCTTCTTCTGCCTCAATTTCTTCATCTGGTGAGAGGACATGTACTGATGTTACATACTTCATAGAATTTCCATAAGTGAGAAAGTGGGTGATATAATTTAGAAAGAGGGAGTTATGGTAAATATTTCATAAATGTTAGCTCTTCTTAAGATCAGGTATTCTGCTACACAAATCCAATAACTTTCCAAAAAATATCATGTAATGAGAGGGCAGTTCAGTACCACCTACCTGATACTGTATGTTATTTGTATAGTTTACATTTTAGTTAGCAGAACTGATTGTATATGACAGTCCTTAAAACTCTCTCTTGCAATGCCACATTTAAAAAGAAGAGCAAAGTCTTCATTTTTAATCTCTATCTGCATTCTTTAGGGATAGAGAGTATTTGTACAAATTAAGAGACTTGACATAATGACATGACCAACCAGAGAAACAGTTTACACAGGAGCACAAAGTTACAGAAAGAAAGACTTAAGTCTAAGCACACATCAAATGTGTTCTTCCTTGGAGTATGAATGATTGTCAATTATGAAGTTTTTCCAAATGCTTAAGCATTATACTGTTGATCTTAAACAATGCCCCATAGCCTGTGTACTGGTGGACTCTTTAGGAAGTAGGATCTAGCAGAAGAAAGTCAGGTGAGTAGGCATGGCCTTGAAGGCCTCAGATACCAGCCTGCATCTCTCTAATTGCTCTCTGGCCACCCTGAGATAAACAGGCTCCTTTGCTTTGCACTCCCACAATGGTGCGTTCTTGTGCTGCCACAGGCCCCAGTGCAACATGGCCAATCAGCCATGGATCGAAATCTTTGAAACTGCAAGCTTTTCTCCTTCAAAATTTATTTCCTCAGGTACGTGAACACAGTCATAGAAAGCTAGCTACATATAAGACATGAATTTTAAAGGTCTAAATATTGGATATTTTAGAGAACTATGCCTTTTATCTGTAGGAATCTGACTGCCACGATCCTGATCAAAGACCCTTCTAAACTACTCCCTCCCACTACAGTTGTACCTGGTAACTCATACCATTATTAGCCCTACTACTGACAGTAGCCACTATTCTCTGCACTTCCCCAAGCCTTGTCCTTGGGCAACCATTAATGTTTGTTCATTCTCAAACCTTGTCCTTGGTAGGTAGCCACAACCGGCTCTCACTGAACTCTCTCCTTCCTATGATCCAACCAAAGACCCCCAGCCTGTAAGTGAGTGGTTGCATGGCTGGTCTAGTCTCTAGTGTGACAGTGGTCCCTCTTAGGTGTTTGTTATGAAATAAACCTGTCCTGTTGAGCCCATACCCTTCTTTCTGCATTTCTTTTTTCCTAACACTATCCATCATTACACTCCTGTTTATAATCCCTATGTGTTCTGGGTTTTATGACTAAGTTAATATCACCACTAATGCTAGGACAAGAAACCAAATGCTGATGATGTTGTTTACAAGATCAAAGAGTTTCTTTGTTTAAGCAAGAGCAGGCAGACAATGTTTCTTTCTGCCCATGAAAATGCTCCATTTGGGTCAACATTTCAGGAAAGGGCTGAATAGTTTTTAAATTCCAAAATAAGAGATTAAAAAAAACATACAAAAGAGTCTTTCTTTTCAAGATGTCCAATGAAGAATGCAACCAAGGAAGAAATATATTAGGCCATAGATATGCTGCATGCTTCAGTCTTGACACTTTTTGGGTTTGAGAAAGAGAATGATAGAAATGACTTCAATTACCTAAGAAATTATTGTCATTAATGTCAGACTCCCAGGGTAATTGAATATCTTATTTTGCTTGCTGGCTAAAAATAAGTAACTAAAATGTCTGTGAAAAAAAACTACAGGTAGAAAGTATATATCAATACGAAAGTAAGTTAAGCACCATAATGATTGTGAAGAAAGTAGTTACTTGAATTAAACTGCATACATCATGACAATTGTGTGTATGAAAACATTACAGCTGTTTTGACCATATTGTTGTGACTACATTCACTCTTAAAATATATGTCATGATGTCACATTTTGCTCAGAAGTAGATATTTTGGCTAAATGCAATCTTCAGTTTTAGTTCTGGCTAAGCATCAAATTCTATCATTCTTAGCAAGCTAATTAACTAGTGGTTAGGCATTAGCTGGCAGTAAAGAACCACTATGCAGTTAAAGTAGCATATAGGTGAAAGATGACATAAAATATTCACTTAAGACACACTAGAGCCTTTGCAAAACAATTCTGCATTCTTCCTGAAGCTTTCTCATATGTTCTTATGAAAAAATATTTACTAAGAACCTTTATATGTAGGTAATAATTGTGAACATCAGAGTCAGGGTTGGCTCATGCCTGTAGTTCCAAGTTACTGGGGAGGCTGAGGCAAGAGGATTTCTGGAGTCCAGGAATTTGAAGCTAGTCTGGGGAACAGAGCAAATCTGCATTATAAAACAAAACAAAATGAAATTAAAAGAAATGAAACAAAATGAAATGAAATGAAACAAAACAAAACAAAATTAAATGAAAAATGTCATTTCATTCATAGACCTTACATCATAGTGGGTGATATAACTAATAAACCAGGTGAGTTAATAAATTAGGAAGCAAGAAGTATTGAGGAAGGGAAAAGGGGTAAGGAATTGGGATGTGCTTGTGAAGCAAGAACAGCTTGTAGATTGGGTGGGAGAGAAGATCTAGAGAAATGACCTGTGAGCCATGCCAAAAAAGGGACAAGGTGTACAATAAGGATTTCTAGGAGAGGGCACTGGGGCGAGGGACAGGAGGTGTTAGGACCCCAGCTGGGAACTGCCTGCATGCCCCATGCTATGAAGATGCTGCTTGGTTCCAGATGAGTGGGCAGGAAGACAAGAGTGGCCACTGTGGCAACGCAGAGCTTGATGCAAAGTGACAGGTGCTAGGATCTATGGGGCCTCACTGGCTGCTGTATTGAGGGCAGATTGTATGAAACCATGGAAGAATAGTTGGGAATTTTTTTATATTGATACATGCAAAAGATAACAGTGAAACATGATAGAGCTGTAGAGATGATCACGGGTTATCAAATTCTGAACATATCTGAAGTGAACAGGAGAAATTACAGTGAAAATCAATGGAGAAAACTACATTTTAATACAGGATAGCTAAATTATATAAAACCTTTCACAGGCACATCTATCCCTGCACTGAAATGGCAAAGCAATAAAGTGAACAAGAACATAAAGTATAGATTTCAATACAAATTTCCTAAGTTTTATCCAAAATACTATGAAAGAACAGCCAGGTGTTTGCCTGCCCACCCATTAGAGCCAGCATACGTCATACAACAGAGTGCATGTTATACAAAACCCAGGTAAGCACTGAGAATGAACATGTGGAATTTCAACTGGAGCATTTTAACATTTTCTTCTAACTTTTCTAACTCATTTAAAATATCAAAAAGTCCTAAGTCATTTATTCACCAGATATTTATTGAATGCCTACTGTCTTTTAGTGCTGTTGTATCTCTGCATTATGTAGTAAAGACAAGGTCTTTCCTCAAAATCTGCTTTTCAAAACTTCTATATGTTCCTTGGACTTATTGGCATGATTTTTCTTATTTTAGACATTTTACTTATTTTATTCACATACACAAAATACCAAAAACCCTGAGTCACTACCTGTTTCTGAGTCTGCTAAATGTCTATTAATGAAAACACTATTTTAACTTTTCTTGATTAAGAGGTGTGAATCAGCTAGTCAAAGCATTATGGTATATAAATATTATTTTGTCTAATCAGATTATAGTAGTTTAGAAAAGGAATGTTTTAAACATGCAATGGTCTTCAACAGGAGTGTTTTAGGTCCAATTAATTATCATATCTGCTTACACTTTACTCTCAAAACTTCTCACTTTTTCATTCTTACTGTGTCACTACTGCTGCAAACACTAGCAACTTGCATTAGAAAGTCAACATGTTCCCTAACTGTAGCCAGAATAATTATTACCTCTTGCATCTCTCTTTTTTAAAAATCAAGGTGAAGCTTTAGTGCCAAGAAAGATAAATCTAAGAGGTGCGCTTTAGGAAGTGGCCACAGACTGGATCTCTGGTCTCAGAGCTGCTCCTCTCCTACTCTCAAGTCTAACAGGTCATCCACAATGCACTGTTAAGTCTCTGGGATTTTCCAGTCTTTCCTGGGCTTTTGCACATATCCTTCCTCTGCACTCTGCAGAGAGGACTCACAATGGATGACAAAGTAGATGCCACTTTCACATCTAAGTGCACAGGCTCCTCTGTGGTTCCCTACTAGACTCTGGTTTCCTGATATCACTTCCTCTCCTTGAGCTTACTCTGCCTGGGGCTCCCCCTATCTTGATGCTCCCTTGGCCCCAGTAAGGTGGAAGCTCCTTGTAGACAAGGACCATCCCTTATTCACGGTTTTATGTCAAGTATTTAGCAAAGTGCTTCACATATAATTAGCACTCAATCAGTATTTACTGAATGAGTGTATTATAACAGCAAATCTATTTGCAGAAACTGTCTAAAGCACCAAAGTACTCAGGAAGGGGGGTGATAGGGGAAATGAAATGCAAGCCAACAGCAGAGCCTGCCAAGTTTGGGTGTCTCAAGCAGAAGTGAAAAGTAAGCAGGGATCAAGTGGGAGTTGGGCTCCCTGCCTATAAAGTCCAGGGTAGGAGATGAAATAGATGAGCACATGGCAGAAAATGTCATCACACACCAAAGAAGCTGACTGCTAAACTTAGTCCAACATCTTTGAAATTGTAACTTTTCCAGATTCTCTCACATAGCAGAATGGCACTGACAGTCCACAGACACAACTGTCTCCAAGATGACAATTAATACCCAAGATAGCAATTCTAGCCTTTTTCATGGAGAATCATGTGACCTGGGAGCTCAGGCAAATTTACTTAAGGCAGCAATTTAATATGCATCCATGGTTTCACATTTAATTAACTTTTTGAGAAATATGTGTTTTCACAATATGGTTGAACCAAAAGAGGCAGTAAACTTCTTTAAATTTTATTTCTTAAAAATGTGATGAATTTCAGTTTTTTTCCTGCGAATAAGCAAAGTACTTACTTCATCAGCACTGGCTACATACACTGCATGAAAAACATACAGGTCAGACTTCTAATTATCCCAAGACATATCCTAACAACAAATTTCTCCTATTGATTTCTGACTTCCAGCTAATGAATAACTGTCTTTCCATTATGGCTGGTGCTTATATGACTCCCAAAGCCTCATGCAATCATGATGGGTAGACTTTTCAGAGGTGGATGAATCTGGAGTGTGTTATCATGGGGTTAAGGGTGTGAGTGTTACAGCCACCCTTGGGCAAGTATTCTGTAATACAATATAAGGGTCAGAAAGAGGTTTATCTCTCTCTCTTGCTGCTTTTGTTATCTTGTGGGCACCATGAACTGTTCTTTGTGATTCTCCTCTGCCAAGGCACTCTGCCCTGAACCAGCCAATAATGGACTCTACAAACTGTGAGTCAAATAAACTTCTCTTTTAACTCTGGGTGTTAGGTATTCTTTCTCAGCAATGAGAAAAGTAACTAAGACACTTCCTCATACTTCCAAATCAAAATAATTTAGAATTTATGTAAGGTTTATAAAATGTAAGGCTTTTCAAAACAAATTGTGAGAACTTGTTTTTGGCCCAACATGGAAGATGCTCAGAGCCATCAGTCTGTAATAACAATGAGTAAAAACCTGACCAAAATTGCTCAATCTGCCAACAGGTGAGGGTAAAATGCAAAACACTGCTTCAGACATTGGAGAGTGAAGCAGGTACATATAGAGTGTCACAGTTCTACATCACAGAAATCTATAATCAGACACCTGCATAGAATTAGCACAAGGTAGGAAAGCACAAACCATGATGAACTGCTAAAGATTAGTGTGGACAAGACCTCCTGGGAATTCAATCTTAGCCCCCCCACCCCATTTATGAGTTTTTCAAGTATACTTTTTTCACTACTATAACAAAATACCTGTATCTAGGCAACTTTATAAATGTTCACTTATTCCCAAGTTTTGGAGGTTTGAGGGCAGGAAACACGAACTCTTGGCAAGAGACAGGAAGTTCACATATGTGCCTCCTCTGGACTCTCTTAAAAAGCAAAAACAAAACACTATTATAACCTGGCGTGGTGGCACATGCTGATAATTCTAGCCCTTGGTGAGACTGAGGCAGAAGGATTTCAAGTTTGAGCCCACATGGACAACTTAATGAGGCAACTTAATCTTGCCTCAAAATAAAAATTAAAATGGGCTAGCTTGTTGGGAAGGCCCTAGGTTCAATCTTTAGTGCTGGAAAATAAAACAAACAAATTATGTTTCACTGAGAAATCCAGGTAGATATTAAAGAATGACAAATAATAATAGGACACATCTACCAAGAAGAAATCCTTAATCACATGAAGGAGGAAATAGGTTCTCTGGAATTTAAGATAGTTATCCTTGGAAACATTTTGGCAGGTGATATCAAACGGCATTCATCATGTGAGCTTTCCTCCTTCTGTAGAGTGTAACTAAAGCACCCTCCTTATCTCTTCTCCTATACAGACTCAAAGTTTTAGTAACACAAAAGAACCGTGATCTAGGGGACAGGATTCTGTTTGCCAGTGTGGAACACTGTAACTCACAAGCAGTTCATCATATATTCTGCTTTCCATTTAGAAGAACCAAAAGCATATGACTATTTCCATTGCTTTCTATTAAAATTGCAAATTATCATAGTCATTTCAAATGTTCTGCCTTTAAAAATACAATAAAACCACTAACCATTTTATTAATCTCCCAATTAAAGGAACAAAGAAACTCCTTGAGATAATTACTAAGAAATCTTTTATTTTCCAACCACATACTTACTGACATTCTACACTCAAAGATCTTCATCATAATGAATATTAAATTTTATTTTAAAACGCCCCAAAGGTTTTGATTCAAACACAGTTCTGCTAACAACAAATGAGAAATGCAATGTTTATCACTATTTTCAATAATAGCATTGATGCTTCAACCATATTTTGCATAGAAATTACAAAATTTATAATTGATGTTACTCTATAAAATATTTTCAAAGGATCCAGGCATAGTGGGGTATGCCTATATTCCTAGCTCTTTGGGAGACCGAGGCAGTAGGATCAACAGCCCAGTCTGGGTGACTTTAATTTTAAAAAACTAAAAGCGTTGGGGATATAGCTCAGTGCAAAGATTCTGAGTTCAGTACCCAATACTGCTTCCCCCAAACTGTCAAACAGATTATATTTTTTTAGTTCTTTTCTTCCTCCGTCCCTCCCTCCTTCCCTTTCTCCCTCCCTCCCTCTCCCCTCACCCCCCTCATTCTTTCATTTCCATGGCTGCTTGCTGGGCTAGCCACCTCCAATGTAAATCCTTTTTTGTTTGTTTCAATCCATGTACAGAGCAAAATATGACAGCACAAATCCTATTATATTGTAATTTATTGATTTATCTTCCTGTCTTTGGCTAGGAGTTTAACCTTGAGACTTGTTCTCCAGTTTTGTTTTGCAGTATACAGCACTGATAGGACAATTAGATTTCAATACTCTGACTTCACTTTCTGTTCTGAGTGTGAAAACTGTTTTTATACTAGACAAGTTTCAAGAGGCAAGTAGGATTCAGTATAATGAAATCAGTAGCTCTCACTCCTGATAAAGTTTAATAATCACTGGAATACATATGTTTTGGAGACATAAGAGTATATCATTGGCATTGTAGAAAAATTCTAAACAGTCAGAGATGATCGAGTAACCATGACACACACCAGCTTTTGTCACAGAGTTCTGCAAACTGTCACACTTATCTGTGTGTTTTTTTCATATTGCCAACATGGTCACGTAACCAAATGTTCTAGGAAAGGAAAGAATGCCACAACATAGTGCATGTGACATTGTTTCTACATACTTTTTAAAGGGAAAAATTGTTGTTGGCTTTCTCTTGCCTCAGCATATCTGAAGTGCCTGTCAGAGCAGCTGGAGACCAAGTCTGTGTCTCTTGCAGGAAAAAGTATTTCCAAGGCACCTGTCTCAACTTTGGTTCTTCTCAGTGTTTTCAAGTTATGAACCTTGCCTGAATGAATACTGGCTCTTTCTCCCAAACCCCTGGGCAACTTCTGAGATTTTTTACCATACCTGGCCAATACCATGGATTTTTTTTTTTAGAGTGACATAGTCACTTTCTGAACTATATAGTCTGAAAACTCAAAGGTATTTGACTTCTCTTTTGATCCTGATAATACAAATAAAAGTATCAGCTTCATAGATCAAAAGAGTACAAAAGAGTAGTTTGAAAAGGTACATATTTTTAATGCTATTATATAACTTCAAATGAGAACCACATGCTTTTCTAGTGACAACTACAAAACCAAGCATTTCTGGCTTGTATGAATATGAAAAAATGGGGAAAAGGAGGCAGCACATCACTCTCTTTTTTAATTTTTCAAAATTGGGAATGGATATGAAAATAATGAGACACAAGTGGTTTATTTTCTCTCTCTCTCTCTCTCTCTTTTTTTTTTTGGTACCAGGATCGAACTCACAACCTTGCATTTGCCAAGCAGATGCTTATGCCGCTAAGCTAAATCCCCAGTCCACAAATGGTTTATTTTATTTTTTAAGCTGTCTTCTGTCAGTCTAATTTACAGGTCCAGTCAATAAATCTAAGACACGGAGGGAAATAGTTTTTCCATGTCAACACCTGTCCAGGCAATTGTGTTGTCAAAGTCTCATTTCTCATCATACCTCAGAATGAACAAGATCTGCATTATCTGCCAAAGACCAAAGTCTCTTTCACTTGGGCCATGTAGTCTACGTCAATGTCTTCAGTTTACTGTTTTCCTTTAGGTTTTCAATAAATCCACACATCTATAAACTTAGCCCATCTTACCTTGCTGAGCTGCTAACATGTGTCTAAAAGCTCTGCTAGCCGTAAACCCTGCGGAAGAATGAGTCTAAGTTGGGGAGCTCCTTTACTGCAAAGATGCCTTTGCTCTCATGGTCTTTCCCATAGATTCTAAAGTCTATTTGCAAAAGAGATTCCTAACGTTTTGTGGTTGGAAATAGTGATGAGATGCCCATATAAAAATATATAAGCTTAAAATAGCAAGAAGAAACTTTTTCATAGAACCCCTGTCCTCCTTTGTTTTGATTTTTAGAAAGTGAACAGTATTCCATTACAAAACTACTCAAAGCACCTATAAAAATAGAACTTCCCATTAGACTCTAAATAGCTGACATTCCACAGGAAGTATGCACAAGTACTACACTGCCAAAACCAGCATCAAAAGGAGGAACACAAGGAACATTCCTTCTTCAGGAATTCACATGGCTATTTTATCTTGGAACTGATTGGCTAAGTTGCTTCCAATTTTCCCATATATTTCATTGATATCTTTAAGATCAGACTTTCTTAACAATATTTAAAATGCACGTTTTTCTAAAGCAATACATGTTTCCTGATTTGCACCAAAACAATTACACAATTTTGAGAAATTACATATTTATATAGATTACATTCTCTTCTTAGCCAATGAAAAATCTGAACAGTAATTTCAGCTACTGATTTTCAATTGTCCCTGAAGTTGAGTACTTTACTGCATTCCATTCAGCTAGTTTACTGGTCTCACTGACTGGCAAATCATTTCCATTGAGACCACTAATAATTTACATCTTAAACTTTAAATATTCAGAATAATTCCAAAGATCTGAATTCTTTATTCTGGAAGCAGAGGTTCAGTTGTTTAATACAAAACATATTTCAAATTACTATAGTTTGTATATAAATATCACCTTAAAAAATCTCATTTTGATTTCAGAAAGGCAAAAATCACTTCTATAGACATAATCTACTGTGTTTGTAAATCTTTGTTTTCATGTCAACAGCCTTCTTTATATGTTCTTTATCAACTATCTTGCTGTATTAAAAAACTCTGGGGAAGAAAATAAACTATATGATTCTTACCATGTTCTTAATTTAGTAAGGAACACACAAATCTGGGAACTATAAAATTTAGATATAAGAACTTGGTGCTACTGCAGTCAGGGATGGGCCCTCAAGGGAGTACTTCAGAAGAGGAGAACATAACAAATCTGTGTGCAGGCCACCTAAACAAGACCAGGACCCAAGATCAAGATGCAATGGCCAGGTTTGCATGCCTCCCTAAGGGATATGTAGGAAATTGAAATTAACTCTGCCCCTAGCACCACCTAGCCCCAAAAGTCCAGTGATGCATCAGCTTTCCAGGTGGGTAACCAGAGTATCTGGATCTATTTCATCTCAAAATTGTCTGTTCTTTCCATGTGACCTTGCTATGTGACTCATTTCCCTATCAGATCGACATTAGCTAAGTGGCTACTTATAATCCTATAGGTTGGTTTTTGTTTCACATATGTTGTTTTGCTGTATAAATTACTCCTGACTAAAGAGCTCTGGCCACCCACTCTGGACCACTCTTGGAAATTCAGGAGCTATTCTTCTCTCCTGATTTCCAGTAATTTCTTCCTTTGGTTCACAACTTCATTCCTCAATGTTGTGGGACTTGGCATGTTTGACATCTAACAAGTTGGGAGCTATGTTTTTCCCCCATCAATGCCAGTAGGAAAGTAGCATGGCTGAGCATTTGACCAAACACTGAGGTACTTCATATAACTGCAGAGGATCAGATATGTCATCCTAAAATATGGCACTTTGGCATAAAGACTATTTTGAGCTAAAGGTAGTTGAAAAACCAATCAATACAAGAAGAATTCTCTGTCCTCCCATTTTTTTGCTTAAAACTAAGACGCAAATTTCTCTTTGAGGAAGGTATCCTATTTTCCTATTTTCCTATTTTCCTACTCTACTCCCACTCCCTGGTAGTAGTGGGAACTAGTAATTCAGAATAAATATAAAGATTTGATAGCAAGATGAGACTACACAAAAACCCAAATAAAACAAGATTTAATAAATATGAGCCAAGACTACTAATAGTAAAACTTTTATTTTTTGAAAATAAAGACAAAGGAAAAAAAAATCTTTAAAGCAGTCAGAAAGAACTTTTATTTTTATGAAGAAAATAATTAGACAAGGGGCCAGAGATTTAGCTCAGTGGCATAAGCACCTGCCTGGCAAGCACAAGGGGTTCACTCCTGGTACAAAAAAAAAAAAAAAGAATTTGAAAAAATAATTAGAGTGATAGATTTTTCATCAAACACCAAAGGCCTCAAGAGGAATGTGGTTAAACACTGAAAGAAAAGAACAACCAAACTACAATTCTATATCTAGCAAAAATATCCCCAAGGAAGGAATGAGACATTTTTGGAAAAAGTAAAACTAATAATTTTTTGTCAGAAAAGATTGCTTAAAGAAAGTTTAAGAATGGGAATCATAAAAGGAAGGATCTTAGACAACCAAGAAAGAAGAATGAGCCATGTAACAAACAATAGGTAGTCTGCAAAAGGATCAAGGAGGAAGGACCACTTGTATAGCATAGAGTAATACCACACTACAGCATGAGCACCCTGAGGGTGGACCATAATGAAAACAGCTGCCTGGGTGGCAGGGCTGTGATGAGCAGAGCTGCCATCTTTATTTTACAGCATGGTGTCCAACTTTTGGCTTGTTTGGGCTGTACTGAGTGAAGAGCAATTGTCTTGGGCCGTAAATAAAATATAAAAGTTAATGTATATGAGTAACAAAATGCCTGTTCTAAACATTTTCAAGTTATCAAATTATTTTATGAAATAAATGATATAACAAGCCTAATTTTAAGAAGAAAACTTGCATGTCTGCCTAATACAATCAATGCCTGTCTTCAAAGGCACAGTCATGTGACGTAGCTTATTGTTATTGGCAATTGCTGTATCTTCCTCACCAGATCACACAAGTGCACACATTGTCTGATACACATAGGCTTCAACTGGACTGACTGTGTATGATAAGTGCAAGACACAGAGTCAGCGCTGCCCTGTGCTTTCCCCTACACAGCGATCTGTTGGTGTTGCCTGCTTTGCCTGTGCTTGAGCACCACACATGAGACATGAAAAAAAAATCACTAAAAATCATACTATAATGTTAATAATGTACTATGTTGTGGGGCCTCATTACTAGCAATCCAGGGCCACATGCAACCTGTGGTCTGCATGGAGGGCAGGCCTGATTTTCAGCATCATTTGGCCCCCTAGTATAGCAGACCTGCTTGGCTGCCCCCACCCCATAGGCAATACTGCCTTTCTTTTTGAATAATGAAATCATGACTTTGTCCAAAGAGGGGAGTTATATAACTCAGGGAAAGCTCCTCCCTCACTGGACTTACAAAGTGAATCAAGGTTAGTCAATGTCAATTATGTTTGTTTGCTTTCTAATATAGTAGCCTTTCAAATTTGCATGTTCTATATGCATGGATTCAATCAATGCCAGATCAAAAATATTTTTAAAAAACTGTGTCTTTACTGACAGTGTACAGACTTTCTATTCATTATTACTCCTTAAACAATACAGTATAACAACTATTTACATAGCATGGACTCTGTATTAGATATTGTAAGGAATCTAGAGAGGATTTAAAGTAAAGGGAGTTATGTGTGTTGGTTATATGCAAATTTACATTTTATATGAGGGATATGAATATCAGTGGATTTAGGTATCTGCAAGGCTTAAAAATTAATATTCACAGATACCAAGGAACTTGAGAAGAATTCTAGTTAAGGATTCATTAACAGATGCCATCTGAGGAACTCCTGAGAAAGCTTTTCTGAATGAATTAAAAAAAAAAAGCATGCAATGAAAATTCCATTCCCCTTTTCTGACTTTGTAAACCACTGTGATTTCTGAAATGAAAGAATCAACTTGAGACCATAGAAAGCCTAAGCATAAAGACAAGCCAACAACAAAAACAACAACAGCAACAAAAAGATGAAAACAAAGTTTCTTATGATATCATTGTAGGGCTGAATTAACTAAAACTACTATCAAGCTTATCTTTAGATTCATGTTATGTTAGTTAGTTTTTTCTTATTTATTTCCCAAGACTCTTTCATCGGATTAAAATGCTCTAGTAGTCCACTATGTGAATCTACTATAATTATGCAATTATCACTCTGTAAATTGGTTCTTTTATTTTTTTCATTATAAAAGATGATTCAATGAACATCTTTCAATACAACACTTTACCTGAATTTAGGGCATAGTTTTCATGAACTTGTTGCCAGAAATCAAATTACTATGTGAAAAGATATGAGCATTTTAAATGAGGTAAGTAGTATAAATTGATATCCAGAAAGCACATACTTAATAAACTCCTACCACTCATGTATGTGGCCTCTTTAATATACTCCTTTAAAGAATCATTATTTTCCCTTCATTTTTGTTGACAAAACCTTGGTTTAAAAGTCCTGATTAGTTTGAATTAAAAATTTTAAAATATCAGTTTCTTCCTTGAGTCTTCCTTCTATATAAAATAAATTTCACAAACTGATGAAGAAATTCAAAGGACAATTTTGCTGTAATCCATTTTTGTACCCCAAGGTAAAACTGAAAACTACTTATGAATCACAATGGACAATGGAAAGAAAAACAGATGTATGCTGTTTCATCTGTGAAGACTAAGTTAAATATTAAATAAACTGTGCTAATTATATATCCTTTTTCCAAAGAATTTAAGTTGAACTGTCTTGAAGAGTATTTTTAAAATATTGTAACGGTTATTATTTTGAACTGTACAATAAGAAAAATCATGTTTAATTAAAAATGATCTTCATAGACATTATAAAAAATAAATGAGCATAAAGTACTTACAAATCAAACACCAGGTAATGAAAGCCCTCTTCCGATATGCTGTCATGAAGTCGAACTGAAAACAAAGAAAGAGAAGAAAATTGGCATTATACTAATACTCAATATTAAGCCTGTCTTCTAATGGCCATTGTCTCTTAAATAAGAAATGTTAACATTGATTTTTATTTTTATTTTAGATAAGGCAGTGTCCTTTAGTGGTTCAGACAGATCCAAGGTTTTGATTTTGCTTCTGATAATTATTTTAAACCTGCAAGTTTAAGTTACAATGATATTAGTACCTGTACTTCATATAATGGTTGAGATTAAATGACACAATAAAATTAAATAATTCATATATTGCCAGGTAAATACTACATAAATGTTAATGACTATTATATCCAATTACCAGGCTCTTGCGCTTCTACTTCCATGACATTCTTCTCTTACTGTCACCTTTTCTCACGTCTTCACCAACTCATGCCATGATCACTATAGCAGGGAGAGAAAGGGATCCCTGCTACATGTCTCTGCTTTCCTGTTTGTCCTGGGATTTCTATAACACTCCCTAGCCACTCTACTAAAGCACAGTTTTTAGGGAAGAGAGAGAGAGGGAAGGAGAACTGGAAGTAAAAAGAATTAAGATATATTATGTACATGTACCATCTGGCCACAATGCAGGTAATCATTATGTACCACAAAGATATACTAATAAAAATAAAAATAATTCAAAATAAAAACTAAAAACCCCCACAATTTTTATGTTCTTTACTTGTCACCAAAACTGATATCAAAAAGTGAATATTTAGAACTTAATTGATAAAAACAATCTACACCTTCTTCAAATTCATGCACATTTTCTAATGAGCTAGACATACACTGATAATTCTATCTTAAAACAATGAATGCCTTTTCTGAAATTAAAACACTAACTGATTAATGCTATACTAACAATATACTAACTTACATACCGCTTTTCCGTTTTTGCATAATCTTTTGATTTACTCCTCCCTGCAGATGGTAATTCTTCCTATTTATCCAAATCCTCACAGATATAACTTGATCTTCATTGTGGACAGCAGAAGGCAGAGAAAGCAAAAAAACAAATTGCAGAACACAGCTGCTTTCACAAAGGTCATTACAGAAGGACAAAAATTTCTATTATGATCTTTTATTAGTACATTTCCCATGCAGGGATGACCCAGGATATGAAAAATGTCTATTAAAAAGAACATTTTGGTTATCACAACAACTACAATCATCTGGAGAGATAATCTATAGCACCCATTGAATTCCCACTCTCTGCTTTTCAATCCAATTATTTCCCTTTTGGATCCTGTGACAATTAGTGTGGAGTGCCCATTTGACTGGCTTTGGGTATTGGTGGGAGTGTGCCTGGTGGGTCTTTCAGGGGTGATTTCAGGTACCCTATTTGGTCTCTGGCCTGTTTCTTGGCTGGTGCAGCTCTGCTTCCTGGCCACTATGAAATAAGGAGCTTTGCTCAACCATAATCTCTTGCCATAATATTCCTGCCTTGGAAAAATGGACCCTAGACTGTATTTTCAGAAACCATGTGCTAATTAAAACTTTGCTCTTTTAAATTGTGGGTGAGTGGTACTGTGTCTCAGAAATAGGAAAAGTAATGCAGATCTCATTGCTAGTCCACCAAAAAAATTTTGAACTCCTTTCCAGAAGTTTCTCCAAGGTGAGAAAAGAGAGATTTTGCTTCAGCCCAAATTACAGATAATTACTTATAGACTGTGGATATGTTTATAGTTAATGTGAAGAAGAGTCTTACTTTGGAGGCAGCTGAGACAGTGACTAATCCAAGGCATAGACTGTTTTGCTTGAGCACTTGAAACAGGAACACACTGCATGCAGTCTCCTCCTTCTCTTCTTACTAGTTTGTCATAATGTCACAATGAACTCACAGATACAGCATATTTTATCTTTATTATATTTTCATTAAATATATACAATTTCTTTCTTATAAATGTTATTAATGTTATTAAGTTGGAATCATATTTTTAAGTTCTTTATATCTTATACAGAAACTTGGCACATGGTAAAGTCTTTTTCAAATGCTTACCATACCAGGGTTTTAGACAGAAAATTTCACCAAAACCTAGTGTAGTTGTTCATGTCTAAAATAAAATGACTGATATGCAAGAATCTCTTGTAAACTTAACTATGTGACGACTATTCTTGAATTTTCCAATATAAGAAATGCTGCATGCCTTTGTTTAAATATAGGCTGATGAAGAATAATAAAGAGTTTGGTATGGTAAAGTATATTCTGCTCATAATTACTTGGCACTATAAAGAGAGAGGTCATGGACTATATCTTAGTGATTTTCTTTCTTCAGTTCAGAGATGCCTAACAAAATTAGTGTTTAAATGAGTTCAAGTAAAGGTATGGTGACTAAGAATTCACTGAATTATTCTGGGAAATAAGTTGGTTTCCCAAGTCATCAAAGCTAAAATGAAAAGTAAAATTCACAACATGTATAGAGGGAAACAACTACATTCTTCCACTGACTCAAGAAAAATGCTTCAAGTAGATGTGGAATCTTGAGGTTGCTGCTCAGAGTTGTACAGCTAAAGAGACAAGGTGATTTCAGGTGCAATTCTAGAAGCAGTATTAACTGTAGATCATATTAAGAATAAAACTTTCTTAGTATGAATTACCACTATCTTAATTACAGTTGTAAATGATCTCCATTTAGAGATGAAATCTTTTTGACAAGTCACAAGTTGCTAAAAATGCAAGCCTAATAACCATACTCACGATACAAAACCTCTTAGCCAACAAGCATGTGATAATGTTCAAGACAAACCCATTGTCAAGGTGCACTTCTTTGACATCACATAATTACAAAATAATCTGGAATACATCTTTCCAGTCATTTGACCATGCTAGATTAATCACAATAAATATTATTTGTCTCAGAAAAATAAACATCATCTTCATTTGGGATTGCTTCAGACATATTTCTCTTCTTCCTTTATTCCATCCTTTCTTATTCCCCTCCTTCCTTACTTCTACTGTTTTTAAAATAAGAAACCAGAAAAACCTAATTACGTGTAATTGTTGTGATTTTCATTTAATATCCGTGCTCTCTGACACGGTCTTCATTGGAATATTCCATGAGTTCAACGACATTAAGGACACATTTGTTTCCTGGTATGATTTTTAAGCCTTCCAGTCTGTTGTCAGAGTCGATCCATCTACATCTAGCAAACAAATTTTACACAGTTCGAGACATCATCTCTTTTTCATCATGCTTTTTCTGTCAATTGTATCCTTCATTTTCCATCCTTATTTCTTTTTTAACATTTTCTCAAGGGTTGAAATATTTGTTTAGTTTTGAAAAATGTTACATTAATTGTTCTCTGTAAGTAGCTGTAAATTCATTCTCACACCAACGGTACTGCACAATGTCCTGGTTGTTCATGTGACACTGTCATGGTGCAGGTCACAGCTGTTCACCCAAGACTGATTGCATGGCCAGCTTTGCCGCACCGTGGCTCATGACGCTGAAGCATCATAAAAGGCGCTCTTACCACAACTGTCACTTCCATAAGCTGCACAAATGGGTGCTCACAATCAACTTAATTACAATGTTTTTAGAGAGAAATTTTAAGGAAGATAATGAGAGAAGCATTTGAGAAAAGTGGTAATAAAGGAATTTGGCAGTCCTTTTCTGAAGTCTGCTCAAAGGTACATATAGGAATCAATTAAAATTCATAAGCTAAACAATATTATGGTTATGTGGAATAAAATTTTAATTTTTAGAACTTTAAGCAATGGACTTATAAGAAGAAAACAATGTCTCTGAGGTTAAACTATTTCTGGAGGTTAGCTGACCCACAGCTAATTCTCTTTTCTCCTCTGCATATGTTATTAATTTGTCTGTTAGTGTTCAAGTTATCACAAGATCACTACTTTCTCTCCCAGTCCTGTGTGCTTGTGTGATTTGGCTACAGTCTTAGGCAGATGTTAGCTCCTCAAAGAAGGACCGAATTGGATCATGGCCCTTGTATGATCTGAGAAAAGAAATTTTATTTACATTTGATAAAAGCTTCCTATTCATTTTAAAATTTCATTTCATGTAGAGGTTAAATGATACAATAAACTTTATCATTGTAATGCTTATGATGGCACACACAGTAATTTTAGCAGGAGTTGTTTTGTGTAGTATATACAAGGGTCATCAGGACCCAGAGGATTTTCCAAATGAACATACACAGGATGTGAGGCAGTAAGGAAACTTCCAGGTTAACAGCAGCTGTGAGGCCTTGAGTTCAATCTCTAACAGAGATTCCCCCAAAAACATTAAATATATTCTTTTATGGAGATTTATTTCGCTTCAAAAAGGCCAACAGGATGTAGTATTTCAGTTTCAGTATTGCATTTCCCCTCGGTTTCCTAATAGTATTCCTCACTCCCAACCAAATAAATCAAGGTCATTCATTATGTGAAATTATTTTTATTTTGTTGTTTATTTTCTCAAAGTCAGGCTGCCCTTGAACTCACTATGTAGCCTAGGCTGGTCTCAAACTTGCAGCAATTTTCCTGCCTCAGCCTTCCGAGTGTTGAAATTATAGGTGTGCTTCATCACACCCAGCTTTATTTCATCAAGTCATTTAAACAAAATATTATTTGGTTCAAATTATATTGACTCTTACTTTTCCTTACAACCTAAATTCACTATTTGTTGTCTACTGACATTGATTAGGGAAATGTGACAGTCAACTACTTCGGTGGGCCTCAATGCCTTTTACACTGCCTTTGGACTTGGCTATGTGATTTACTTTCAGTTCTTAGCAGTTATAATGCACAAAGTTCTGTAAAAGGGAGCTGTCTTCAGGTAGGTGAAACTATCACTGAAAGACTAGAGGCAGCATGAAGAGAAATCCTAGAGGATGAGAGGTCATAGTGACATTCCCTTATTAGAACTCATAGGTGAACACAATTACATGAATGGCCTCATGAAGAAGAAAGCCGTACATCTGAAACCAGGCAACACAAAGAACTGTTACAAATAATAAACTGATGTTTTTAAAGCCAGTAAGTCTACTATGTAAATTATTCGGCAACAAATAGCTGAATAAACAGGAAAAACTTAACCTGAAATGTGTAACTGATCACACTGTCTTCAAATAATTCTTTCCCTATCATAAGCAAGTTTTAGCAGAAAAAGAACAAGTTTGGCTTAAAAAACATGAAAAAATTAGTGTAATTCTCTAAAATTGGCATGGTAGGGCAATACTGCCAGTGTTAGCATAATACTAATAAAGCAATTCATAGAGAACAGATTGTATGGCATCCTCTTAATCACTATTTGTCAGCTCTGAGTAATAGCTTTGGTTATAGCTAAGGGAATTTTTGCATTTTTAGGTTTGCTGTGTTGCAAAGAAATGGAGGTAGCTGGATTTGGTTCACATAGTGGGAAGGAAACATGGCAGCATGCAAGTCAGATCCCTTGTATAGTTAATTATAATTCATAGCGAGACTAAGGACTAGCCAAATTAGGTTTTACAACTGCCAAGCTTCTCTCCAAACAGGGACCTCAACATTGAGTTTTTTTATAAATTACAAAAAAAAAAAATGAGGATTAGAGAATTTTAACAGTCAAATGGTAGCAGTATAGGAAGAAATTTTATTTTTTTAATTTTTTTTAAAGAGAACAAAACAAAAGAGGATAGATCTAAGCAGATCAGAACAGAACAATGTAAGCAACACAGCACTTCACAACAAGACAACTGGATATTAACAGTAGCTATCATAATGTCTCTTTCTTTAAAATAGTTGAGCTTAGCTTTACACACAATAATGTCAAACATAACAAAGTAGAATAAACAACTCAAGAGAATGGAAGTATTTCAAGATATTCCGAACCAAATAACCAAAGATGAACAATGGCTGCTATATTATCTCATTTTCCATAAAATTTTTGTTTTTACTATCATACATACTAAATTTTAACTCAGCCACTACTACCAAGTTTTCCACGACAAAGCCAGTCAACTCTAAAGAGAAAACTTTTCTATCTTGATTACTTTTTTCTCATTGTTGAGACAAAATACCTGACACCTAAAATTAGGGAAGGGAAGGTTTATTTAGCTTACAGTTTTTTGGAGGTTTCAGTCCATTCTCAGCTGGTTCCCAGGCAGGTTGGTGTGGCTGGGGGCAGCCATTCAAGGTGGCCATAAGCAACAAGGGCAAAAGGGGCAAGAAAGGGAAAATCAGGCCTCTTCCTCTCCCTTATATCATATGCGGATTACCCACCCTTGGGCAGGTGCAACACTCACTCAGCCAGTCCAAGGGCCAGACAACAAACCAATCACAAATGCGAGACTCAGCTACCTTCACAACTGAATGAGGCTTTGGAGGGACACTTTAAACAAGTCATAACATTTTCGAATAGAAAACATAGAAGCACTAAAAACAAAAAAATCAAACTAAGATGTGTATAAAACTAAAGGCAAAGCTGCATATATGCTTTGTTTTCCTTAATCTCTATTTCCTATAACATAAGTATACAGTTAAAAATGCTATCATTTACTTTTTATCTGTACAAAATAAAATATTAACTTCAGTAAATTTTGAAAATATATGCAATCTGTTTCCCTGAAATACGGGAAAATGCATATGGCTTTTACTTCAAACTGGGTAAAATTCTACATGGATGGAGATATAGATGTATATTCATTATTTTCATTGTTACTGTAAAAGTCAATAATCGTCTGTAACATTTATATTTTGATTTTCTGTGCTTGTCTTAATATAACACTTTTTAATCTGGGCACAAAAAGTTGAGATAGTTACTTTTAAATAAGAAACCAAAGTACAAATAATTTAAAGAGCAAAATAAAAGACGACAGGAAATAGGGAGGTGAATCTTTTGCATATGGGGAGGGAATCTAAGGGTGGACAGAAAGAGCAGAGGAGAGGGATGAGAAATAAAAAGACTAAGATTTGATATGTATATTATGAATTCCCCACTATGGATGTATTCATTATGTACTCCAAACATACTAATAAGAAATAAATAAATAAAAATGTGGGAGTTTGGTTTAGCTGGTCAAGTTAAACAAAATAGGCATGAAAGCCATAGTTTGTTCTAAGTTTTAGATTTTTGAATGCATAATTTTTAAGTTGCATAAGGGATATGTATTTTTGACAAAATATCTACCAATATACCTCATAAAATATGGCAAAAATTAAAATAGCTTCTATATCAAAAATTGAAATATTATCTTAATAAAATTTCAAATATTTTTCCTGTAAGACTTACTGTTAAACTAATATCAAATTGTATTTAAAAGTAATTTACTGTTTATACTTAAGAATTCTAAATTAATTAAGTACTTTTGAGATAATTAATTATTACATGAAACTCAGTAGAGGCTTCTATCTGTATTAACTTAAAAATGATGGTAAAATTACATGAAGAAGGTCATTAAGTCCCAGGGTCAACCCATAGGGTCACAGCAATTTACTCTGCTGACTATAATTTCCATTTGTAGTACCAAATTCCTACCCCATACCTGATCAAGATTAAAAATAACACAAGGCACAGTGGCACATGCCTGTAATTTCAGCTACATACCAGGCTAAAGCAAGAGGATCACAAGTGTAAGGCCAGCCTGGGCAATTCAGTGAGAACCTGTCTCAAAAAAATTTTTTTAATGTAGTTCTTTGGGAATGTAGTTCTTTGGTAGCTCCTGAATTTTAACACTAATAATGAATAAATGGATGAATGAATGAGTGACATTTAAATTAGTTTCAATATCCAATATAATTATAAACATGTTATCAATATATATGTATAAATATTTATGTATTTATAATTATAAGTGCAGGTTACTGACCATTTAGGAGTACCTAAGACAAACTGTGGTGATTTTTAAAATATTAAAGCTAGGTTATTCAATAGGAATCCTGGATGGTCAAAGTATCTATTAGCTGGCAGAATTTCAACTGAAGAAGAGTGTGCTGAGTGAGCGATACACTCAGTGACCACTGACTTTATGGTTATCAGCTGTGTACACAGGTCCTATGAAAGCATGAGAGACCAATCCATTCTTTTGTTTGAAAGAAAAATCATTAATAGCTAAATACAGACAGAGATGTTAAGAAAATAGAAAAAATAAAATGTAATTCATTGAAAACCCTGTTCTTATCATTTTTTAAATGTAAGAGGAAATTATAGATTTAGTAATACATGAAAATGTTTTCTTTGAAAAATAATTTTAGATTATCTTAACACATATTTTAAATGAGTAAGTGCATTCTATCCTGATTTGTGTTTTGGAAAAATGATTTAATTCCTTGGAAAAGTTGGTATTAATAAGATATATTAATTTTGTGTTTCCTTTGTTTTGAAAAACTTTCCCACTTTCAATTTTGCATGAATATCACTTATGTACTTAATTACTTCACTTTTCATGTGTGTAAACTAGTTTTTTGTTACACAAAACTAATCATATGGCACAAGGATATCTCTTCTTCTTCCTTCTTCCTCTTCCTTTTTTCCCTTCTTTTTCCTTCTTCTTTCTTCTTTTTCCTTCTTCCTTCTTCTTTCTTCTTTCGTCTTTTTCCTCCTTTTTCTTTTTCCTTCTTTCTTCTTCTTCCTTCTTTTTTCCTTCTTTTTCCTCCTCCTCCTTTTCCTCCTCCTCATCTTCCTTCCCCTCCCCCTCCTCCTTCTTCATCTATATCTCTATCCCTATCTCTATCTCTATCTATCTCTCTGCCAGGGTATTACTATGCACCCCAGCCTTACTTCATCTTCTCTGTCTCAGACTCCTGAATAATGGGATTATACTCATGCCTCATGACACTTGCCTTTCATGTATATTCTTGACCATTTGGAATATTCAAAAAGAAAGAGAGGTTGCTACCTTGTCTATCTTCCCATATTTTCAAGATTGTATCAGAAGTTTTGGTGAATACGGGAAAAATAAGGGAAGATGAACAATAAATACCAAATAGCAAAGTAAAAGTAATCCTTCAGAAGTAAATTTCTTTTCTTTTTGTTTTTCTTTTATCTGTACCGGGGATTGAACTCACAACCACATGCTTGCAAGGCAGGCACTTATGCTGCTGAGCTAAATCCCTAGCCCAGGAGTAAATTTCTTGAAGATAAAGACATGTCATTTCTGCAATGAAAAATGAAATATCCTCTTTTCTAAATAAAAAACAATAAACAGAAAATTTTGAAGTGTACTTCACATTAAAGGACACATGCTTTGTGCAACTTTTCTTTATATACACACACACACAGTGCATAGTAGGTTGTGATATAAAATATTTTTAAATTAAAAATCACAATAAAAATACTTGATAAGCATTGGATTAGAGAATATTTGAAGGGATTCTATAACTTTCCTTCCAATTCGAACTTTTTGCAATTCTCTATGGACAATTATGGAAAAGAAGTAAAGAAAATACTGCAATCATTATTAATACAAAATTAAATAACATCTCCTAAGTACATAGTTTTTCCCTCTTCAACGTTTTGACAAATTAAAATCTAAAAGGGAGCTGGGAGGCAGAGGGTTTTAATGATTAACTACAAAGAAAACTTAAGACATTTATCTTGCCAGATTCAGCAACATCTTGAGTAATAAACTGCTCTTCTGACACCAGCTCTTGGAGAGTAGAGTGAAGAAAAAACTTCTTATATCATCCTTTCTTTGCAACTAACATGATATCTTAATGTTCACAACTGAAATTTCCCTAGAGTCACTAGCCCAATGCTCCCACCTCTCAAACCCTTTACTGAAAATTCATTTCTTGCATAAAATATTTTTTCCCAAACTTGATTTTGCCTGTATGAGTTTAAAATGCTACTAAAATAAGAAATGAAATTTAAATCTATAGCCAGTTGCTACATTATAGCATTATATTTTATCAATCCAATTTTTCTCTCAACTGTTTTTTGTGCTAATGGTACTTATATATACATGATTTCATTCTTCTGGATAATAATGTGTGCATATAAAATGAAGCTCATAAAATATTCTGCAATATTAGACTTACATTGGAGAAAAACATGAAAGTTATTCATGAACTTATTAGATAACAATGGAATAAAAGCTATTGATAAATATAGTTGCAGGCATTGTTACACCAGCTGCATCTATCAGATACAGTGTATCTGGTAACATGCTTTTGGTTAGAATAGATAGCTCAATCTGTGTTAATGTTTTTAAGAAAAAGATTGTTCACTTGTCATGAAACTAAGCAAGTTATAACAAATGCCAGATATTGCAAACATTCACTGCATTTGCATATCTCATGGATAATTTGAGTAAAAAAATTACAAAGAACTAGCAATCTTTCCCCTAAAATCTATTTCACCAAGTCTTCTAAATTTTCCAGTTGGTTAAGATAAAAACCTCAGTGCAATTTTTGACTTTTTCTGTGGCAGTGAAAATCCCATCTGAAAGAAGTCTTTTAAAATGTTTATATCTGTAGTTACATTTCAAAACCAAAATAATAGTGTGTGTGTGTGTGTGTGCACGCACGTGGGTGTGCATGCATGAATGTGTTTCTACCTATATGTACAAGTGACCCACTTTTCCCTTCTTTCACTGTCACTAGCCTGATCACTCTTATGTCCTCAACTGTTACCATCCTGGTCTATGACACTTCCAAAGGGTCCTGTCTCCTTTCTGTTTTCCTTCTCTGACCTCTCGGCATCTTTTATTACAGCAGCCAGCAATCTTGCTACCTTCAATCTGATCAGTGCTTAGAACCCTGCAATAAACCCTCTCTGACTCTGAGGAAAGCCACCCCCCACCATTAGCTCTGCCTCTCAGGTCACTGAGCTTTTCCAAAGATGCTGAGCTCCAGGCAAGCTCCTATGGGTTCCTGCTCAGCTTCTCAGAGTACTTAGCTCTGTAGAGCTTCTTTTGTAACATAGTGATGTCCCTTAGAAAAGGAATTACACAAGGTGTTTTCTAGCTAGGACTGCAGATTTAAGTATTTGCCACAAAGACTTATCCCCTGCAAACTGAATATTCTTATTATTTCCCCTTTTGCAGGAAGTCATCAACCCTCAGAGAAGAGGACGTGATTGGTGACAGAGAAGTGGCTGGAAGGAGAAGGTGGCATGGGTAATCAACACGGCCCACTCTAACCAGGAAGGCAGCTGGGAGAGAGGAAGAGGAGGTGGCAGTCAGTCAGTCCTATGTAACAAAACAGGGGAAACACCAAGAGTGGGAGGAAACTGCGTGCAAAAAGCGTGGGGTATTATGACCTGAGAAAATGTGATTCAAAGACATGTGGGTGGTGGAAGATGGAAGCAGAGGAGGCTAAGGGAGGAGGTGTTAACAGTTGTTTTATGAAAGCAGTGAAGTGTAAGAAAACACCTACCCACCTCCCTCAGGCTTAGTGGAATGTAAGGGAGAGAGAAGCAGCCACCACTGTCCAGTGCCACAGGTGTAGCAGCACACTCAAAGTCAGCAGAGTACAGTCAGCACAGAGAGAAGAATGGACCACTGCAGGGTGATTGCTGCTCCCAGCACAAGCTTAGAAACTGAGTCTTCAGTACAAAAGTGCTGGGGCTGCTGAGAGGTGACAGGCCGTAAGGGTAGAGCCATGGACTCCTGCCCTGGTCACAGGGATGGGCTCCTTGTAAAACCAGGAGTTCACAACTGACCGGGCCTGGTGCTCACAGCCCTCATTTCCCTCTCTGCCAAAGTATGTCCCAATAAGGCCACACCAGATGCTGGTCCCTCAGCGCAGACTTTCAACCTCAGGTCTGTGGCCCATGAGTTTCTGCTCCTGGTAAATCAGCCCATGTCAGAGATTCCATTATAGACAACAATCAGACTATTGATGGATCAATAGTAGTTCAATCAGATTAAGCATGAGAACACTGCACAGCAGCAGCCAGTCCACAACATCAGAATCATTATCTTATAAAGAAAAGGGTAAATCGGGAGGCACCACAAGTTGTCAGTTTTCTTACAGGGTAGGTATTAACCCAATGGTTATTCAAATTGCTGAAGATTCTCTCAGATTAAATTCATTTTTACATTTATTTCTCCTTTTTTAGAAAAAAATATGTTTTTTTACACATCAAGCCATAGTTTATTCATCTTTATATTTAATTTTTTCCCACTGAACAGTATATTTTTGGTACCCCAAAATAAAAAGCAAAACCAGGTTGTTAGTGGTACCCATCCACAAAATGTCTCTGTTAAAATGTTTAAAATTTGAGATTGGGTAGGCTGACATAATGAAAATGCAACTAGACAAACAAATCTATATTGAATGCATGACTGCTGTCCTAACCCATTACAATAGTTTACTGACAATAACTGGTAAGAGTACGTTGTAAAATAACTTAATCCATCAGTAAAACAAGAACACTATCAGTAGAATATATGTTTTGCATATATATATATATACTTTTTTTTTTTTGCAAAATCTGGGAGCAAGGTATATAATGAAATGAGCATACATTTAAGCAGAACAAATAGCAACAAAGCTAAAAGGAAGAATAATTTCATTTTCACAGAGCTGTGCATAATCCTCTGAATAATGTCCTCTATTTGTTACTTTATAGAACATATTTTTAAGTAAACATATTAATCTTAAAACTCAAATTTGAGGAATATCAGTTTGTCATTTTATTACTGTAATACTCCTGAGGAAGTTTACTTTGATTTTAAATCTTTATGCATATGTCCTGGATTTATAAATCCTAATTACTTATAGAAAGAATAACAGTTACTCAGATTTTATTCGCTCATATTAAAGAGATTTTACTATTTCTGTACTCAGTTTGAATGTTCATTTTAATGAGGTTTTAGGTTACTTTTCCCAGTTCTTATTTTCTAGTGAGGAATTTATATAAATATTCTATTTAAATTTGTTCTCAGTAAAAACACCTAAATAATACTATTTTTTGTTTTGTTTTTTGTTTCTGCTACAGTGGATTGAATCAAGGGTCTTCCCACTGAGCTAGAACTCCATTCCTATTCCTTTTCTTTCTTTTTTTTTAAATTTTTGAGATAAGGTCTCACTAAGTCACTAAATTGAACAGGCTGGGCTCTAACTTGTGATCCTCCTGCCTCAGCCTTCCAAAGTGCTGAGATTATAATATGCTTGGTTTTTGTTGTTTTGTTTTGTTTTTAGTAAAAATGGTTTTACCAGCTCTGTTCCCAAACAAAATATTTTGTCAAGATTTTCATCAATCCTAAACACAAATCATTAAGCAGAAATATGTTTCAATATTGTAGCCAAATATCTTAGCTGTATAATCTTCACAGAGTCTTCATCAGATTTTTAAACCAAGGGCATAAATGTTTGAGTTCAATGAATGGACATGCTTCAGACTTTTAACAAGAGAAGGCACAGAATCCATAAGAAATAAATTCTTGGATGGCACATTATTTCAGTCAGACAGTAAATTTTCTTGAGTATTATAGGACAAAGTCTTACTATGAACAAGTCAATTGTGGTCTCAGCCTTTATCCAATCATTGTGATTGAGTCCCCTTACTACTTCTGTGATTCTGATCTGAATTTTAGATCATCGGATTTAGAGCTGTAGCATATTTCAATAGTGTCACATTCTCTTCTACTGTAGGAACCCACTGCAATATGGCTATGTGGCAAACACTGTAAACAAGTCACAGGTTATGGCTAAATAAACTAGAAAATATTTTTAATTGAAACTATTAAATCAACTGTATTTATTCAATAACTCAACAATTTTATCAAATGACATTGATTTTTGCTTTCTTTTTTGGAACTGACTTATTATTGAGAAAATTGAATCTAACAAACTAACTGACTGGAACACAACCCTCTGCCATGCTCTGAAACCTCCTTGATCTGCTGCACACACCACAGCAGTCTTTCAAATTGCAAATCAGATCACATCACACTTGTGCAGGTGAAAACTGTTCAGTGCTGAGGACTAGTCTGATGGTAAGAAACAAACTCCTTAACATGACCCAATTACCATTTAATTTATCATCCAAACTGGGACACTAGGAAAGGAAAAGCAGTTGACTAATTTTTTACAGCAAGAAAGCAGGACACCCCTGAAAAGAGGTTAGTGTAGTCACCCCTATACATTCTGCCTCTTCCACTTCCCTGAAGTTACATTCTTCTCCTCTCTCCTCTGGTCTCCTCCAGCAGCAAGCATCCCTCTCCTCACTGGTACCCTCAGATTTCTCCAGCATAAACCACACCTCCAGGACTGGTTTGGTGGCTTACCATCCTCTTCCTTCCCCTCCACTTAAGCCCTACCAATGCTTCAGAACTTACTTTAAACATAGCTTCTTTGAGGAAGTTACCTAAGGCTTCTCCAGCAAATTCACTGGACTGCCCATCCGTGCTTTATAGGTATGGACACACTAGAAATCATAACAGAGACTCTGTGGTCTCTGAACTAACACTGCCTTTCCCTCTTAACTGATCCCCTTAACTAGATTCATTCATGTATATTTATATGCATATGTATATATGTACATATTTACAAATATATACACTTAAATATGTGTATACACATTTATACATATATACACACACATATATATACACGTATATGTATATATTAATGTATTTATCTAAAGCCTTCAAGTAAATGTCACAATAGAACTCTATCTATGGGCACACCCAAGGACAAAGATTATCTAATTCTCTCTAGGAGAGCTATGTTTTGTTTTATTATTTACCATCTGGCTCTAATCAGAAGTCTGAAAACTGTGTTATGTGGTCCGAAACAGAAAAATAGCCCATTTTTGTACAGAGTGCTTTTTAAAAATACATATTTAAGGAACTGTAAAAAAAAACATAATGAAGCAAAACAAAACAAGAACACGTAAGATCTCTCACGTATCCTTCATTTCTTATTTGTTTTATTTAAACACTGAGTTTGGCTTTGTATCAGTCTCACTCTAACATCCTTCCTTTCAGTGACTAAGCATTTCTGTTAATCCTGTACTTCATTAAACTAGCTTTGCAATCCTTCTAGTTCCCACATCAATTGGTTAAGCAAATGTATAACACAGATGACATGACTTTCTCCCAATTAAAGGTATATACAAATATACATCTGTAGATATGTATGCTTATTGGTTTTAATTAGTGAGTAATATATAACATGGCCACACCCTACCTGCTTAATGGGAAAGTAGTCTAAAAATTATTAGTTGTAATAATAAACTGAAAATTAACCTTGAGTTTGTCATTTTAGAAATAACACATCCTGTTTGTCTGATAATTAGGTAAAGAAAATCAGAAATGACATCAAATTTACATAACAAAACAAAAAGTGAAACTTGTAAAATTTCTTGATATAAGATAATGATATTTTTGAAAACTAACCAAACAAAAAGAATAAAAATGAGAATTTGCTGCTGGAGCCTTACTGAGTTAAAATGAACATTCTTTTTTGTTGTTGTTCTTTTTGAGATAAGGGTCTCACTATATGGTTCAGGCTGGCTTTGAGTTAATTTTGTAGCCCAGGCTGGTCTCAAATTTGCAATGATCTGCCCGCCTCAGCCTCCTGAGTGCTGGGATTACAGGAGTGTGACACCACACCCTGCTAAAATGAACATTCTTGTTCTCTTGCTCTCTTGGAAGAAATTTGGCCATATGCATTATCAGCATGAGGGATGACACACTGAACAGATATCATGGCAGTGCCCATGTGGTATTGCGTTTCCTGAAACCTAGAGCCATATTTCTGGGGTTTGTATTCTCTATGACTAACCTATTCTGCCATATGCCTGTAAGAAACTAGGTAAATGTTTACTGAAAGAATAGACTTGGTAGTAGTTCAAGAGTAAGTTATTCTCTGAATCAAGCAGTGTCTTAGTGAAGGATAAGCCCACATTTCTGTAATTGCAAAATAAATCCAAAACTAAACCCTTCTATCATTGGTCACCTACAACCATCACATAGGCAGTCTAAAAATTGCGAGAAAGCTGACTTTCAACTTCTTACAAAGAAAGTTAATATCTTATTACTTACAAAGATGTTTCATCAAGCACTACTTTGTTTGAGATTTTGTGTGTGTTCTTTTTTTTTATTTAAAGAGGGGGGAAGCAAAACAGAAAAAAGGGTAGAAACAATACAGAATTTCAAAAAAAAATACAGAATTTCAAAAAAAAAAAGAAATCACAATTTGATACATTACATATTATCTTTTTGGATATAGTTGTTCAAGTTACAAAATTAAAGCATACAAAGTGGACATTCAAACAGTGAGGCTGCAAACAGTTCTGTTCACCGATCCAACAAAAACTTAGTAAAATGGTTATCAATCCTACACACTTAAGTATACATACAGTTATCTATTCTAGAGCACTTTCTTTTCTTCCTCTTGCTTTTTTAAAAAATTTTTTTATTTGAGAAAAAAATTTGAAACAGAAAGAGGGTAGAAACAATACAAAATCTCAAAAACAAAACAGAAAAAAAAATAGTAACCAGTAGAAAGTCACTAGTTGATAATTACATACTTTACTCTTAGATGCAGCTGTTCAAGTTACAAAAGTAAAGTCTACAAAGTGGACATCCAAACAGTGAGACTGCAGGCAGTTTTGCTCATCCATCCAACTAAAACTTTAGCAACATGGTTATTAATTCCACACACTCAAACATATATGCAGTTATATCCTTTAGAATACTCTCTTTTCCTTTTTCTTATCTTTATAATAACTATAATCCATTCTCATAAACTACTTAGAAGTTCTACACATGTATAAGTCTCTACACATATACCTAGCCTTTCTGTATTAGAGGGAGAAACAAATCAAAACAAGTCAGCAATACAAATTCCTAGAGAAACACAAAATGAAAAGAACATACAAAAACACAACACTAGGTGATCTATGGTAGTCACTATGAGGTCTCTTGTTATTTTCAATAAAATTGTCTATATCGTCAAATATAAGATAAACTTAGCATTGCTTTACACTATTAATAAAATCTAAACATTGGAGACATTATAGAACTTCAAAGGCAGTAAACAATCAAACCAGAATGGGTATCTTATTCAATCCTGTCATCTTCAGAGTAGTTGCCCCTACTCTCAGACTCGACACTCTCAAGTATACCAGATTCAAATAAAATCAGTCAAGATAAAACAGTGATATAACCAATTTTCTCTGTCTTAATCTCCGCCATGCTATTTTTCTGTTGTTATTTACTTTTCTCCTTGATTCCACTGTCTGCCCCTTTCTTTGAGGCCTTTCTGCCATTATTCCTGGAACCCTGGTGATTTTCTTCTCTCTCTCTAGAATGTCCTTCAGTATTCTTTGCAGGGTTGGATTGGTGGTCACAAACTTCCCCAGTTCCTCTTTGTCGTGGAAATATCTTGGCTCTCCATTAATTTTGAGAGACAGTTTTGCAGGGTACATCAATCTGGGTTGGAGGTTACTTGCTTTCAGGGCTTGGAAGATTTCACTCCAAGCTCTTCTTGATTTGATGGTTTGCATTGAGAAGTCTGCTGTGATTTTGATGAGTTTTCCTTTATAGGTAATCTGTTTCTTTTCTCTGACCGCTTTTAATATTCTGTTCTTGTGATGGATTTCTGGGATCTTGATTATTATATGTCTGGGTGTAGATCTGTTTGGGTTGTAGCTGGCTGGAGTTCTATATGCCTCATTTATCTGAACTTCATTTCCGTTACCTATGTTTGGGAAGTTTTCCTTAATTATTTCTGTGAATAGACTTTTTATTTCATTTGTATTTGTTGCTGCATCTTCATTCACATATTTTATTCTTAGGTTATAAATCCTCTTGCCATCTTCTAGCCTTTGTATCGTTGCTTCCTGGTTGCTTGTTATTTTTAAGAGATCCTTCCTTTCACGATCATACTTTGCAAATCTATCTTCAAGTTTTGAAAGTTTGTCTTTAGTTTCTGTTAAAAGGTTTTGCCAGCTTTCAATGGAGTTTTTAATTTCCTGATATTCTCTTTGGATCTGTTTCATGTATTCTAGATTTTGTTTATATTCTTCATCAAAGGCTTCTCGCCTTTCTCTGTGTTCCTCTATTCTTTCATTTGTGCCTACTTGAGGATTACCCAGGACTTCTTTTATTAATCTTCTTATATCTTGCTTCACCTGAGTTAGAATTTCAGATTTAAATTTGATGATGAGGTCACGGATGTATTTCTTTATTTCCAATGAGGCTGTCTCTGACATTACAGGTTTGCTGCTCTCAACCTCCTCTGCATTTACCTC